>JAZHYW010056590.1:0-10110 GCA_037355805.1 Ixodes ricinus
TTCCGGATGACGCTCGCGGCTTTCCATTGTGCGACGCCGTGCGCACTCGCGCAGTTGACTCAGGAAAGTGCGCGGGCTGCGACGGCTGGAAACTTGGGTGTCTCGTTGAAACCCACGCGAAAAACAAACAAAAATTCAAAACGCACACTGCGGTCGGCAACGCGAGCTCTTCCCACTAACGGCGCACCTTTCGCGTCGTCGGGTACTATACCCGCTATTAACGCCGCTCATTTACATTACGGAAATCGGCCCCCGAATTGGGGGAGAGGGTTGCGATGGCAAGGTGGAAGACACACCGCAACCGAAGAATGGTGCACTCGTTTTCGTACCGATGAACCACAGCGGACGCTATACGAACCATGCCAGCCAAACCAGCGCTGCAAGACACATTGCCGGCACGGCGCGCGCGTTGCTACAATTTAACCAAAAAGAGTGCGTGGTACACACGCGGCACTGCACGTGCTTCGACGGCTCGTAATACACCGCAAGAGCAGACCGCAAAAGAGGCGGAAGGGACAAGACGCAGAGCGCGTCAGAATGGAAGCGTAAATCGCGAGCAAGGCGAGAAAAATAAATAAATAAATAAAGTCGCGCCGTGTTCAATTATGCAGCTGGCGCAGACGACGTCGATCAAGCCGCGACCAACAACTCGCTAATTCGGAATTAATTCGCTCTCCAGATGCGCGATGATTCTCGTGTGCCGCGGAAAACGCGGGCCATTGCGCACTTTTGCGTCGACGGCTCGCGCTCGGCGTCGTATAGCGCCGCACGGAGCGAGAGGCGCGGCGAGCCGGAAATTGGCTTTTTAATTGACCCTGTTTTTCTCTTCTCCGAGTTCGCATTCCAATAGACCATTTGCTGTCTTACCCAGCATCAAGGAGAATGCAGGGATTTGGTGTTCCACGCGCCACACGGGCACGCCTAACTCCTGTATAAAAAGATTCAGTAAATAGCCAAGCAAGCATTGACGAACGCGCGTGCAAGATGCCATTTGTTTTAGGTTTTTGCTTTGAAGAGATTACTACTGCTGAGGCCAGCACGTGCGGCGTGGAACACCAATCCCTGCATTCTCGCCAGATGCTTGGGTAAGACAACAATAGGTCTATTTTCACGTCCCTCCAGTTTGCCCTAACTAAAGTCACTAGATCCTGGGAAAGTAACGCCAAGCTCCCCGTGTGGTCGCCATCTTGGTCCGTGAAATGAGTAATTTCTCCTTGACCCTCCCGTTCTTGGTGAGCCGATCTAGATTCGCTGGTGACGGGTAGTTTTATGGAGTCGTTTTTTGTACACCGAGATTTTGCTAGCCACACACCGGCGAAACAAGCGTTCATCTTCGTACCACCACTAGATGTTGTGTCGGTGCTTGGAGGCACTGAAAAATAAGTTTACTGTCTTGAAATACGCTAGAAGAACAACATAATTGTAAGAGATCCATAAAGATGGCCGTGATGAATAAGTTGATCGCATACAAAGTGCCAAAGGCTCTTATATTGGCGAGGAACGCTTCTAGTACGATGATGCTCCATGGTGATCTTGGCGCGACTGGTTTAGAACGACCCCTGGAAGCTTCGAAGATGTAAATGGACCAAGATGGCGATTTCCATGGCAACGAAGACCGATTAGCCAATCGCATTGCGAGGTTTGGGTTGTCTGTATGTTAGTATCCGTTTGTGTCCGGCTAGCAGGTAGGGAAGGCAATGGCGCTACTTTCCCAGGATCCAGTGACTTTGGCCCTAACAAGGTTGCGTCGCCGAGTCGGACCTCGAGCGCCAGTGAACCGGAGTTTGTCAACGCCGTCTTGTTGCGGTAATATATTTTAAAAGTTTTTTTTTTTTTTTTTTATAGTTGAAATGCGAGCATGGTGGCCAACTGCTGTCCCATCCGTGCAAGTATCTGTAAGGCGCGTGGACGTACCTTTGACAAACTCGCAATTGCGCAGACTTGGTCGCACGAGCAGAGATATAGCGGCGGCCAGTTGTCCCGATTGCATTCATGTATTGGCGACGTGCGCCATCAAGCGTCGCTGAGTATGACGTCAACAAAGGATTTCTCGACGGAAATAAGAGCAATGTAAGAACTTCAGAACGACGGTGTTTGGCAGTGTCAGTTTCGAGCGCAGTGATTTCAAGCTTCCACTGCTCATTACGACACCATCGAACTCGTTGTTCGCAATGTAATGACGTCATTAGAGGAAACGCAGGAGCCACCAAAATTAGACGATTGCCAACGGGGCATCTGGCACGCAATATTTCTGCGCGTGCGAGGAAAGAACGTGCAAGGGTAAACCTGTCGAAGCCACTTTCCAGGCATGCTGCACGTGCTTCAGCACACGTGGCGCCAGTCGGAACGCCGTGCTTGCAAACGTGTATAGTCAATGGACCTTTTGAATAGCTCGCGCCCTCAAGCGGCGCGCGTGAGACATTATGGGAACAATGAGGGTCGCTTTCTCCGTCGTCTGCTGCAGCAGCATGCCGCCTGCGAAGACCACGTATGGTGCTTCTGGGCTGCCAAGAAAAGCCAAGATTGAGCCGAATGGCGGTCTGTGAAGCTCATTGGGGGTGGTATCCATATTTCTATGGAGCAGTGCTAGTTCTCGGGTGTATGGCGCGCTCGTGGAGTTACTTAGTCCTCAATGTGGCTTGGCGGAGAACGGTAACGAGCTCACTACGATGTACATCTTCAAGCTTCCATGGTGCTTTTGCAACGTGCATTACACCCCATCAATATCGGCGTTTTTTGCACACTATATGTAGCACCTTGATCTGAGGATGCGAAGACCTCTGCCAGGTCAACCATACGATTCTCGCCCCCACCCCTTTCCCCTTCCCAGAATGCTTTGTGGATAACGCGCCCGAATATTGCACCCAGTGGTTTCCTTGTTTACATAGCTTGCAGGTGTCGCCATTGCTGGGCACTAACGGTTCTTTCTAGTACCTTCCTTCCTACTTCTGCGTTGTAAAACTAACACGGTTAACCGGTCGCATCACGGCACATAAAATACTGGCATGGCCGCGAATGACGCTACGGGCAAGCTACGCATGGCGTACAGCCCTATGCATAGCTCTCTTACTCTCTGAATCCTGCTTTTTATTTATTCATATTTATTACACAATTCAGCCCTCGATTAGGTCCTTGCAGGGGGGGGGGGGGGCACATATCCAGAAGATACAAATAATAATAATAAAGAAACATTTCAACTATTTCAACTATCGTTCTACGTAACTAACAGTGAGGAGAATAGCAATGAATGTCGGAATAAACGATCAACGTACCGATCCAAAAGATGCGAAGAAAGAAAAAAGCGAGACACATTTTAACATTTAAACATTAGTTGTAACGCTGCTCGCAACTAGTTAGATGGAGTATAGCGGGCACAAGTTGGGACAGCGGAGGCTGACAATTCAAAAGAAGCGACTCCACCCCTAAATAAACAGGATCAACGAAAACATCACAGGGCACGTGAGTGGAACAGCATCGTGTGGCGGCGTCGGCGCTTGGTCGGCGAGCGGCCGAGTCTGTAATGATGTGGCCCTTGACGTGGTCGATAGCACCTCGGCCCGATCAGAGCCCGGCCAGGTCGGTCGTCCCTCGGCGATCCCTAATTAGCCCAATTAGCCCCGGAAGCAAACGGTAGCTGCTCCAGCTGCCACGACGTGTGCAGCGGCCGCCCTTTGCCCGGCAGGGATTCCGCACAACCTGCCGCCGCGGGGACGGCGGCCCGCCGGAGGGAGCCACCAAGAAGGCCGGCGCCTTTTTCCATGGGACGAGCGAAACACCGCGGAAGTCGTTGGCGTTACAGACCGAAGCGTAGACCTTATGCGGCGAGAAGCTGAGGGAGAGGAGAGGGGACGTCAGGACGCCGAGATATGATTGGAAGGATTAGTGGGTACATTTGCCTTCCTTTGTGTCCACTGCACTCGTCGAACGCGTTTGGAATGGGAGAGCCGAACGCCACGGCGCTCATCTCTTTTGAGCCTTTCCTATCTACGACGAAACTAATCAGGCGCAGTAAAAGCTTCGCGATCTTGCGCTTTTTTTGCGCGTGATTGGTTCAGCTGTTCATAGCATACCCACAAAAAAAAAAAGGAAGGCCGGGAAGATGCACTTGCGTCGTTACTCGATTGGCTCTGTTGGGATGTAGTGACGGCTGCGGTCGAAGTTAAAAAGGGCAGTGACAGGTCAAAATCACACATTTTCAACCGAAACGATTGAAAACGATGCCTGGACATTACCCCAAAATTCCAAACCTAAAAACTGAATATTTAAAAAGTAAAAAAAAATCGAATTTGGAAGTTTTTGCGCGATCCGCACCGGTGCAGCGATGTCAAAGATTGAGTCGTCCTGTAACTCGAGCTTTGGTCGCACCTACGAAACGTCCCGACTCGAATTGTCGTGTTCGCCCGCGTTCCCGCGATCAACCGCTGTTCTCTCGTGCGTGCCGCCTATCGCTGTGAGCTAGCGGCGCTTCGAGTTTAAAGTTCTTATAGGGCACTTTCAGTGATCTCAAATTGTTCGAAAAAGTGTGAGGTCGAAGATAACGCGCAGTGGACTTTGTGAGTGACTTTGATCACTCCCTTGCAAGTGTGGGGTACAGATCCAAGAAGCCTGAAGAACAAAACACATTTCGGTCATCGCTAGTCGTTACACAGAACAGCGCCGTGAAGATCCACTTTTGGCGCTGGTTGATTTAAGTCGCCCGGACTTCGTGAAACGGAGTATAGACCTTTGCAAAAGTCGCCTTCTGCGCGCTGCCCTCTTTGTCTGCCGGGCTGTGGAACGCACGCGCTGCTGCTCTCTTCTGTAGTATATCAGACGCTGCGCATGCGTCCACAGCTCAGTGAGTCAGCATTTTTCGCCTGGGTGATAAGCGATACAAATGGTCTCTATACACTTCGTTTTGCTTCTCGAGGTCCCGGCGGCTCAGCCCACGCTACGAGCCGATATGGGGCCAATCAAACAATGTCAAAAACGCAACGTCATGGTCGTAATGTTTCTATACGTGTTTGCTTACTGTTAAGCCACTCATGTAGTGTTTAGTTAATTTTTTAATAGACCGTATTTTTATGTAGCCTGCATTTTGTTATGATGCCTTTGGCTCTTTGAACCTCTGTACAACTATTTGTGTTTTAGGGGCGAAGCTCCCTAAGGCGTGGGTCTGTCCCTCCTAGTTGTGGGTATGTAGCCACTTCGAGGTTTAGTTTATGAATGGCTCAAGAGATGGCGTGGAAAGCGCGCGTATCGGCAGGCAGACCCCGATGCAGCGAGAGCTCGTGAGGCGTCTGCAAAACGCATCAGGCGAGCTCAGCCCGAAGGTGCCGACGCGCGGTTTAAGCGAGACTTTCTAGACGTTTCGTTCGGCCATAGCTGTGGTGTGTGTGATAGATTGTGGTTCTCAAACAGTCTAGTCACAATATCTTCCATAAAGAACGACCAGGCTCGCGCCAATGCCATCGCCGTGCTGCAGCGCGAGTTCCCTGCCAGCAGCGGTGAGTACAAGATTTGCTATAGCTGCAAGGATTCGCTAGTGGCGGGAAAGGTGCCTCCAATGAGCGTATCTTACGGCTACACGTACCCACCCAAACCGGATCACTTACCTCCTCTGAACCTTGTGGAAGAACGACTGATCGCTCCTCGTTTGCCGTTCATGAGCATAAGGCGGTTGACGCACGGTAATGGACAGTATGGCATCAAGGGGCAAGTGGTTAACGTTCCGATAAACGTCCCCACCACGGTGCAAACGGAAGAATCGCTGGTTTACCGACGATTCACTCCGGAGCTTCGCCCACTCATCATCATTCACCACGTGGATATGCTGTGACTTTTTTCATCCCCAACTTCCCCCTACTTTAATGCCCCATGGCGCTGTAGGTATCTGAATAAATAAACGTACAGAGGGCCCAGTGACTCGCGCTTTTAGTGTACGCGTTCGTGGTTTTATGTGTTCGTGCCTTCGACTGCGCACAATGAAACGAAGTGTAGGAACAAACAAGGAAAATAAAAGTCTAATCTGACGCCGAAGCGCACTCCAGTCTGAAAAAGAAGAGGCGGACCACGATAACGACTGACATCCGCAAGACAGGACGTTTTCAGACAAGAGGAGACGGAATTTCCGTGATGGTAGTTCATTTTTGTTTCTTTTCGCTCGTTTTGATTGTTGTTGGCAGGACAACAGCGCGTCTGCTCGATACAGGACGAACTCCGAGCGCGCGAGTCGATCCGGTCGGCTCACCTCGGAGTCACGACGCCGTCGAGAGCACCGCTGCCAGCGACGCTTCCGGTTCCGGTTCGAAGCTGCTCGCGACTTCGACGCTCCAACAAAAAGAAGGATCTCGAAGATGGAGCAGGTGACAGCCCGAGGTAAGACCGAGAAGAAAGTCGAAGGTGAGGACTACGACGGAAAAAGCGGACAGACTATGGAGCGAGAAAATAAAAATAATAATCGCCAAAGAGAAGGTCGAAGACCTCGTAGCCCCCCGAGGGAGTTTGCAGCTGGCGGATACAACTCGCTAGGAATCCGAAGGCGGAGGTCCTGGGGGAGACCTCGTGAAAGCAGCACTATTGGAGTGCAAGATCTGCCGTTGTAGTGGGCGCTGTCGGTTTCTCAGAACTTCGAAGATCACTGGGGAACACACGATTCTAACTTCGAGCTTGTCATTGTTTCTGTAAGCGGTGGAAACGCGGCCATGTCATCGCCGTTTTACTTACTGCGCCCGGAACGCGTCTCATACTGGTGTGCTTAGCGTCCTATTCTGTCCATGCAACCAAAGTGTCCCGAAGGGGCAACAAATGACATCACACAAGCCCAAGTGTAGTGCTGTCGGATGTCGCAATGTTGGCGGTTGGGCGTAGAGGTTCTGGAAAAAAACACGACAGACACGATAGCCAGTGTCGCTGTCGTCGCGGCGTCCCAACTCCAAGCTGCCGAAACTTCTGTAGACTGCAAAGCTGGAAGAGAGACCTGCAGCAAAACAGGCGTCTGCCACATCTACGACGACCACGTGACACTTATATGACGTCATCAGGCGGAAATCGAGGGACCTCTTTTTGGGACGCGCTAAACACACAAGGTTCGAGACGCGTTTCAGGGACTGCATAATCTTGCCATTCATGATTGCGGGCGAGCGGGCCTTTCCGTAAAATCCCAGGAGACGTCGCGGCAGTCCCACATTGAACTGCGCGGCGAAGGGCATTGTGGGGTTGTTCCGATGTACGCTCGGGTCGGCTCGGATTTCGTGTATCGGTGAAATGGCGCGATCCATTCTTTCTTATCATTTAGTTTTAAACACACTGAAAATAAAGCGGGCACAAAACAATGTGACGGCGTGTTCAGTTCGGCTTTCCTTCTGCCTTTTTTGCGTCCTGGGATCTCAAAGTGGTAAACCAACGTGAACTTTGTCTTCTATTCTCATCTTTCGCGGCCTAAAGGGGGCGCACCAGTTCCTATCAAACCGGCTGCCATTTGGATGATCGTCGTAAAACAGCAGTATCAGGTTGGGCCTGCGACGCGCAAGTAATTCGAATTAGAAGGCGTAATTCGAAGGCGTAAGCAAGCACTTTCATTATGAAGCCGATGATCCAAGAGCTAGGGATCGCGACACGCCCACCGCGGCACCACCATCGCTGAATGTTACGAATCTCTTGGTAATCTCACCTACCGTACATTGGATTGTCATAATGCGCGAAGCCGGTTTGGGGGGGGGAGGGGAGCAACATATTTTCGAAGTCATGAAATAATGCGCTCGGTTTATGTTTGATCACTTGAAAAACACGTGGATCCCGTGTGTGGACAATTTACGAAGAAGATTTTTGCGTTCACAATTGCAAAAGCAGAAACACGAATGCTCATAGGCTCCTGACAAAATACTGCGAACATCGTATACGTTTACAGGCGGCACGTAACACCGATGGCGTCACGTGGTTACCTGACCTGGTACATGGTTACACTAAATTTAGCGGGAAAATATATACGCTCCGACGATGACGTTACATTTGTTGGTTATGATATGTGTGTTTGTGACATTGCCCCTCCCTTCAGTATCATCCCTTAGCCAAAGAACGCCATGAAACGTTTTTAGCTGAGGGTTTCGTAGCTACGTTAAAAAGAAAAGAAAACCCGAGCACGGTGTTTAGTTACCAAGCTTTAAGTCTACGTGCCGAGTTCATCCGTCCATCTGAGTATCCACGTCTCTGTTTTATCTTTGTTTTCTCTTAAAAATAATTTGCTTTCGTCCTTTCCGAGTTGTCCCTGGGGAGGATTAAGGAGCGGATTATGATCGAGATTACGGGGAGGGATTATGACGTTCCTGCCGGGTTAATTAATGCTGTCGTTCGATTGACCGTTCCAGCGGGCAAACGGGAGAGTAAAGGCTTGGTCGTATTGCCTATATGATTCGTTCGGGATCATTAGGGAACACGCGGAAGTCTCGTTGAAGATCAGCAGTGAGTTTCTCTTCGGTTCGGGAGTCATAGAGAAGTAAACAGTGGCGGTCCCGTTTCCGCTTTAGTCAACGATGGCTTTGAAAACTGCGAACTACCAGAAAGCGATTCAGGATCCGGTAACGTCGCTGTGAGGGAAGGAGGAGAGGGAGAGAAGGAGGCGAGAGGGGACGTCAGAACACCGCGCTCTGGTTGTTATGATTAGTGCGTAGAAGCTAAGCTAGCTGACTCGGTATCTACCCAGTGTTCGAATGCGTTCGAAAGTGGACGCCGGACGCTGGACGTCGGGGTTGACAGTCGAAAGCGTTCGAAGAGCGAGTAGAGACAAAGCGCAGCTAGCTTTGCGTGTAGCCTGTGCGTTCTCTTCTCCTTTTCTCCCTCAGGTTCTACCCGCATAGCGTCAGGTTTCGCAAACGGGGTTTGAATCAGACGGCGTCAGCGTATTTCCTCATACTGAGTTTAAAAGTGTTTGACACTTGTTCTGGGTACTTGCAATCAGTGAAATGTTATTAAAAATAATCACTTTGATTTATGGTCACTGATAGTGCCACGAAATATCTCTCTAAAACCCGACATGCAGCACGTGGTCGCTACCTCGCGTTGCGCCATTGTCTCCTACATTGGCGACGTGCGCGACGGGAAGTGTCGCTGAGGTCGACCTCCCACGATTGGCCAAACTCTAAACTACGACGTCTTCAGTACGATCATAGCCTCCTCTATACTCACAAAGCCCGGCAGTTCGACGACGGAACGACGACAAAAACTGCCGATTTTCCACGATCCAAGAAAGCACGGCAAGTGAAGACATTACATGAAAACAGTGATCATCTGTTTCTTTGACGTCAGAGATAATGTGCACTCTGCATTTGTTCCTCCCGTTCAAATGAATGACCATGACTTTTGCCTGGAAGCTTTGAGTTGGTTGCATAACGATTTAATGAAAGAAACGTCCCGACGTTTGGAAAACAGAACACTGGTTCGTCCACCATGAGGCCTGCCCTCACTGCACTGGGTGTTCGCCAGTTTTTGATCAAAAACAGCTAAAATTCTGTACCCCACGCTCTCTATTTACCTGACGTCGACCCGTGTGACTATTTTGTTTTTGTTTTCCCAAATAAAAAAAAACATTATCGAAAAAAAGTTTTGATGTGGGAGAAATGAAACCGGAAACGCCAAAAGCAGAAAAAGGCATCTAGATTAATAAATCGAACGTTGTTTCTGAGCACTGAAAAAAACAACAAAAAAAACATCTCGACAAGTTTATTGCATCAGGAGGAGAATACTTCGAAGGTGACTAAAATTTTAGCGCGCCAAAATTTGTCTTTTTGTATGATGTACGAGAAGTGGGAGTGCTGCTTACAGCTCACGCAAATCATCAACCTATACAATTACCCAAATCCTAAAAATAATAATAAAAAAACGAAAACAAAACGCGGGTCGTCATCATCTGGTCATGGGCAGTGCAGTTGCCGATGACGTCAAGCAGTGTTCACGAACGCCGCATTGTTGCGCATAGAGAAAGAGAAGGGGGAAAGGAGAGGAGTGGTGCTTGCTCTTAATTAGCCCATCGAGCTTATTGCGACGACTGGGTCGCGGGCGCCCGACCAAGACTGCCTCCGGGGCTTGCCGGGCCCCCTCTTCAATTAAGCGGCGCATTTAGATGCAAATGGGGAC
>JAZHYW010056591.1:0-21041 GCA_037355805.1 Ixodes ricinus
AAATTGTCGCTCCCTTCCAGTAATCTTGGTCGTTACGTCAAGGATAGGAACCATAACGGGGCGCCACCGAAAAATCTCGTCGCCAATAGGGCGTTTCAGCTAGCACACACTCGCGTTTTGAATACAGGAAAGGTCAATTTTACCCGAAGTCGAAGAAACGCCTTGTCAAAGGCCAGTTTGAGGGTCGCCCTTGGTGGTGCAGCACTGGGACAAGCGAGTGAAGATCCTGGATTCCGCGTCAGCCGATGATGCGAGACCGACAATACACGGAATCGACGTTGTGAGAGAGCGCAGCAAATGGAGCTGGAAACAGCACGCACGTTCCGTCCGTGACTCCTTTTCTTTTTCTGTACAAATCGTTTATTACAAAACTTTTTAATTAAAAAAAAACGAATTGCACTTTAGAGCACGTGCTCAGAGCCCGTGCATAGGGTGGATAAAGGAGGAGGTGTGCTCATTGCCTTCATCACTGACCTGGGTCGCTATACGGCTATATTCTGTTTCACACTTATACTCCGTTCCACTTTAAGTGTGAGCGTGGCAGGAGCTATATTCTATTTCACCTTATGTTGTACCGCGGGAAAAGGTACAAGCGCGAGCCAGAGCCGTATATGTAAAGCGCTTGGTCAATGGGAGGCGCGGGCAGAGCCAGGGCGTGCAGCAGACTCGGAAAGAGGGCTTGGCATGCTCTCTTGACCAACCAGAAGCCGAAAAAGAATCCCCTAGCGGTGGTAGCGAGAAACAGTTCTGATCAAAGGTCTATGTTCGTAAATGGTTTTAATAAGCGCGTAAGAGTGAAGTGTAGTAACTCTTCGTGGTTGAAAATAGGGTGCACGTGTTGTTTTGATCATGATCATGCAGAAAGATGTAAGAAACGAATGCGCCGCTCAACTCTGTTTTGCTCGGACAGAGTGTGACCGCTCGGACAGCAGATTCCCGGCCCTCGGCGCTTGGCGTACGGATTATGTCGATCGTTCCGCTAGTCGCACTCTTCCACCATCATTTTGGATGAGCGTGATTGAAACATCACGTGTACCATATTTTCAGTCATCGAGAGTTACTCCAATGCAGTTATCAGGTTTGTTTCTCGCGACCACCGCCAGGGTATTATTTCCGGCTTCTGGTTGGTCACATTCGAATTTCTGAAGACCCCTTGAACACGCCCAGCCCGCTTTCGGCCAATGGCGCCTCCTCAATGGCCAAACTCTCTACATATACGGCTCTGTACTTGCTCTATGCTCTGTTTCATACTTAGCGTGCAACATTAGTCAAAGCTACTGGCGCGAGCGCGTGGCTTCATCTATGGTTTTGATTGCGCCAGAACGCGTGCAAATTATCACCGAGATTAAGCCCCACACTCGCGCGAGCAGCTGTTGACGGCCTTGTATGAGCCAAAGCTATTAGCGGTGAGCTGTTTCGGCGGCTGCCCTGCGTATGGCTACCTTTACCGTGACGTCATGTACCTTGCGAATAACGTTGCTCGATGGCGCTTTCAATTAGCACGGCGGGATGGTTGAAATCATAGCGTGCTGCGAACCGTTCGCTGTCAGGGCCGCTCGAGGACATTGATGTCCTCACGTTCACGCTATTCGCCGTCCGTGAGCACTGCTTTGCTGGCGTCATAGTCAGCGTTCGGCCTATCGTGGAAGTCCGACCACTGCGACAGCGTTTGGCCGCGCACGTCGCCAAGTATAGGGCACATCTCGGCGGCGCAAGCTCTCGTGCACTAAGCGCTGCTGCCGACGCTGTCAGCTCGCGCTTCTCACCTTCGCTGCGGTACAACATAAGGTGAAACAGAGTATACAAGAGCGAACGCTCCGGCCTTTCAGCTTTCCTGCAAGCACGCGCGCTCGTGCAGTCCAAGCACTGTTCAGGCATCGCCTCCTCTATTCTCACAAAGCCTGGAAGTTCAACGACGGAGCTACGGAGTGCCCTGTCGCAGGTTTGGAGCCCGTGGATCTGGTAGCACATAGCATTTCTCGTGGAACCTGGACGTCAGCGCACAACTTTTGCAGTGGCGAGGACCCTAAACATGGTTTTCAAACCCGACGAGAAAAAGAAGCGGTAGCGCGAGGAACGCGAGGAGCACGAGCGGACATGCCATCGCTCGGGAGAAGTGTGTTTCGGCGTCTTGCCGCAGCGGGGCGCCCGTCACGTGGCTCTCCTAGGGTGCCTCAGCATGTCTGTCTGCTCTGAGGGTGAAGATATCCATTGTTGCCCTGGATGTGCCAGCGCGTGACGCCCTCGCGAACTCGGTGCGTGACTTGGGCGGTAAATGGCGTCTATACATTAGCCAAAACTACGCACTCGAGCTGAGTGGCACCAGATTGCGCGCACTTCAAAATGCCTAAAAAGAACGATTGGGCGGAAAAATGGCTGAGATGTCACCACTCAGGCAAAGCGCGCGTGTGTATGAAGGCACTCTAGGCTCTCCTTTCCATCCGTTGTCTGCCGCTCTACCTTTTCAATTTCGGCGGCCGCTTCTCGTGGCGATCTGCTTCGGCTTTATGAATATAGAGGAGGCTATGGTATCAGGGCCACATGCTCGCGCCTCTAGCATCGGCCTTGCTTGCGCTTAAAGGGAAGCAGAGAATAGTGCACAATGCTGTCAAAGCTGCTGGCGCGCGAGTATGGGGTTTCATCTCGCAGATCATTTGCACTCAGTTCTGGGACTCCTGCAGGATCGAGGGGGCACCCCCCCCCCACTCAATCTTCAGTCCACCTCCCCATCGTCAAAACTCCATCTAGATTTTCCTTTCAAAACTGTGTTACATAGAGTACGGTTGAACGCCATCTTAGACGCTGTGCTTCGAAATGTGCGTATTCCATAGAACACAAGGCAGTTACCATAGCAGTCGTCCGGCGCGTCGAACGACGGGAGGCCAGCCGTGGTGAGAGAGGCGGTATTGCTACGTGCAAGCAGCATCTATGAGCAGTTCTGTAACTGAGCTAAAGACTGAGCTAATCTAATAACGTTGACATAGCCATAGATGAAGCCGCACGCTCGCACCAGTAGCTTTAACAGCGTTGTATATGGTGCTTTCATTGATGTAACTATGTCTACCACTTTGTTGTTGTAAGCTGCCTGATGCGCAGCCAGGAAGGCGAGCGTTCGAATGATTTATCTGACACCATCAAGTACAAGGAGGTTATAATGGCCGGAGGTGGCGTCCGTATTCTCCATACATGAAGCGGGAGCGGTAACTGGAAGCAGTCGTGGCCTCGAAATGCCTTCTTATTCTTTCGGCTACTGAAATAATCCATTTAATGTGTCGTGCTTTTGTTTTTTTTTTTACTAAGTTTTTTATTATTACTATTGTACAATTTCCGGGTAATTATCATCATGATTACAAAGTTAATGGATGCCGCCATGAAAATAGGGGGCAAAAAACAACTGCGTTGCCATGGCATAGCCGTGGCAACGCGGTTGTTTGCCCTATATTCTGCCGCCGTCGTCCATTGAATCGGTGTCGAACAGGCGAGATTTCGGGAGCCCAACACCTCCTTGACTTGGCTCTGGCCTGACTATTGGGAAGTCTGCGTGTAGCGGACGCTCTTGACACACTGGCGCCGGGAGCGTCGTCTGAGAGCGAGTTGTCATAGCGTGGCATTGAAAAAAAATAATGTTTTTTATACAGCCTAGAACTTAGTCTTCCTCAACGGGCGACTTGTCCCCAGCTGTGGATGAGAAATGAAGCCAGTGCAGTACAACCGCTAGCCTGGGGTCTTTAAAGTGCATCACGCAGTAGTGATACACGACCGCACGCCGGTACGATGCTTAACCAGATCGAAACGGGCAGGGTGGGGATTGAGCCCAGGATCCTGGGTTCTGCAGAGCGAGCTTTCGCTCCACGCGCCCTGAGTTGGTGCGCTAACCTACCGACCACCGATCCCCTTTTTTTTACTTTTTATTAAAGGTACGTCTATTTACAAAGTTTTAAAATTATCACATTGGTTGTTTACCTCATCATGCCAGTGAGCGCTGTTTAACGAGGCGAGGACCGCGATTCACATTCAAATTCAAAATGTATCTCGCCTGATCATTTCTCTGTAACGACACATGCACCCCAGCCACTCGCGCAGTGGCCCGGTAATTCCCATTTTCCACTGAGCCTTCAGAGCGCAGTTATGCAAACACGCTCCAAACAGCGACCAACATTCGGGCCTCCTGCTGCTCCGTCGCCTCGCAGGCTCACGTACCGAAAGCCGTCGCAGAAGCGTTGCCAGCGCGGGGCTTGGATCCCTCCTCGGACCTCCAAGTGACCCGTCCTCGACCGCCACAGCGCATATAGACCGAGGAGTGCCAGCAGCCCCTATGCCCTACTCTGCGCACTGTCGCCGAAAAGCAAAAATCCCCTTTGCGCTCTTTCCACTCTGCGTAAACATCGATTCTGCAGCACCGCTCGAAGTTCTGCCCAAAAAAGCTCCGCATTCAGGCCAACACCAAAAAACACATGTTCAAGTGCTGCGGCAACGGACACAACGCAAGCCAAATTTGCTGACCACGGTTCAAAGCAGCCTTTTTAAATCCAGCCACAGTCTTGACCGGCAGCACTTCAAAATGGAAGCGTAGAAAACAATTTTTGACTGCCAGGTCTTACAGGGCATTCTAGCGTAAGTGCCGAAACACTTCCCTGGAAAGCTGCGATAGAGTGGGGCGGTATGAGCAAATCAACTGTGTCCCAGTAAAGAGATTTTCTCTAACTATCTGCAGGTACTCGTCGGAAAAGCGGGTCTCGCGCACTCTTCCTGCTGCTATTTCCTGGTGAACTCAGTCGAAACGTGCCCGGAAGTCCCGCAGTGTCTCCCTCGAGCCACGGCCCCAAAAGCTTCCTCCCAGCTCTTTAAAGGGATTGTCCGGTCGAAACCGGAAGTACCCTAAGTTCTTGCGCTCTGGGTGTTACGTCGAGGGAGCCTTCATGTAGACAAACCGTCATTTTTATTTTGATATATGATCTCCCGTTATTAATTAAACCTTTCATGAGCCTATGTACGAAACTGCACCCCGAATTTCGCCAGTGTCAATGGCTGACATCCGTAGGTGCTGCGTGACGTCACAGAAACGCAAAGGTTTGTCGGATGGTCGGGATAACAAGCGTTGGTCGATGGATGTCATGTATTTTGTTTCGAATTATATAGTCTCCTAGGCTGTACCTATACTTAAATACGGTTCTTTTAATGCAGTTCCCAAGCATGTGCAAAAAAAGTCACGTCTTTTAGCAGGAAATTACTCGCAGACAGCCATAAGCTTCGAGCAAACGTATGCCGTTTCTGCGCAAACACAACTGCGACGGCCAGCGATCGAACTAGGGGCGCTTGCAAAGCAAAGGATGCAGATTTCGCCTCTGAAGCGGCACCTAAGTACACGAAGCGGCGTCTGGGTACATGTCAGCGGATCCACTGGATCGGTGAAGAGGCTGCGGGTCGTTCTCTCAGAGGCAATGTCCGCGGGTCGAAGACAAATGGCGAATCGTTCAAATGCTTGTCGTCACTTGACTTGACGAGCTTGGTGAATCGTAGTCACGCTCCATTTTCCACACGCGGGTCAAACAGAATCGGGCTGCATGCGTGTCTAAATACAACTTCTGGTATCGTTTCCAGATGGCCTAGCTGTTGGTTTCGGTTTCGCTGCATTATCAAATTGATTGATCCGATTTGGGCGAGGAGTGGATGGACGTAGTTTAATATCGTTGGCACAGCATCACACCTCAGCTTACGAGCCTTCTGTCCGCTTAGGAGCTCAGCTTGTAGCTCTCCTCTAGTGAGATGATTGCTGCATAAGCGGGATCTCGACCTTGACGGGAACCTAGATCCCATGTACGGCGACGATCCACTTAGCTCTGTCACTGCACGTCTCTCGGAAAAAGTGTGGAGCGTCATGTCTTGGCTCGCATGGGTGCCCAGTGGTTGTGGCAGCCAACCGCGCAACAAAAATCTCACCCAACTACGAAACAAGTCAAGCACAACAACAAAAACGAAGCACGCTGAGGCAGACAAAAATGCTCGCTTTGTGTTTTGTGACGTCAGGAGCTTCAATGTTGCCAACGAAAGCTAGCGTTTACGCTAGAATGCGATTAGAGCAGCATTAATTCAATTACTCACACAGAGGGGCATATAAAATTCAGATATTGCACGTACGATCCGTCTCGAGGCAATAACAATGATATTCAATTGTTTTCTCGAATACAAAATTTGACCGGACAATCCCTTTAAGGCTGCGGTCCAACGGCAGCCATCTTGAACAAGGCGTTAGTTCAACCAATAGATGGCGACACGCACCCGTGGGGTGGCCGAAACATTGGTTCACGGTGGGATGGCTCGAGCACCATCACGTTCTCCTCGTGGCCTTGCTCGCGCCGCTGCCAGCTGTGCTCAGCTGGCTCAATAGCGTGGCCCAGCAAACGCATGTATGCGAGAATGTCAGGCTTTGTATAAATTGTTCTCTGATATAGGGAGATGCGGTTCGGCGGTTGTCACGGGCTTTCGCAATAAATCTTACCAAGAAGGAATCAATTGTTGATTGACGTGTCAATATTCTTTCAATGAAAACTTCTTCTGCAGGAATGCACGCTCAGTAGACTCAATCTTCCAAGACACCAATGGAAGCGGACGTCAAGTAAACTGCTTCGCAATTTACGGTACTTACCTCACCATTATAATGACGACCGAAAAGTGACATAACGAAATATTGTGTTTCACGGGATCCGGAAGATTTTGTAAAGGTTGTTACATTATAGTTCCCAGAAAACAAACGCCGTTGCAATATTTTCGGAAGTACCGACACATATAGTGTTGTAAGTACAGCTTAGGAGGAGTATTATGAAAACCATCAGAATAACTAGGAAGACGTTTATTTGCAATGAAGACGCTATGAATGAACGGCGTTTAGCGACGGCAAGTTATGAGCGTATGGGAATTTATAAGTTCACGGGATTGCTAACTATGGACATGCGGACAATGACGACCTGTTTTGTCGGGAGATGGAGTAGCAGTGATGACCTGATATCGGACGACTCGTGGCAGACGAACAAGCAAGTTTCTTCTCAGCGAATGGTAAGCGTCCAGTGTCAAGCACAGTACGTGGCTACCGACGTTGTCGACGTTTCGAACACTTACCGCTTTCGACAAAGGTGCTGGCACCTGGGCTAATCTTTGTGAAAAGAGTCGAAGGCTTCCTCGAGTCCAGCGCCATCATGAACTGTAACTGAAAACGATCCACTATTCAGTCTGTCGGTGGCGAAACGTATCCGCATCTGCGGAGTCATGGTCGATGCGTACTCTAAGTGGTTGGAAGTTTACACGATGCCTGCCACGATCCGTACAAACGCGTCATTGACGTTCTACGCTCTCTTTTCCCTACTTCTGCCCTACCGAAAATACTTTTCTCCGATAACGCGCCAAATCTTGCTTCAAATAAAATAAACAAGCCCCCCCCCAAAAAAAAGTCACAGCATATCCACGTGGTGAATGATGATGAGTGGGCGAAGCTCGGAGTGAATCGTCGGTAAACCAGCGATTCTTCCGTTAATTCGCCCACTCATCGCCATGTAAAGACGTGAGAAACACTGTGTGTGTGTGTATACAAACCACAATCTATCACACACACCACAGCTATGGCCGAACGAAACGTCTAGAAAGTCTCGCTTAAACCGCGCGTCGGCACCTTCGGGCTGAGCTCGCCTGATGCGTTTTGCAGACGCCTCACGAGCTCTCGCTGCATCGGGGTCTGCCTGCCGATACGCGCGCTTTCTTGCCGCTTCCCGTTCCCTGACGTTCTGCAGATCCTCTTGGCGCCGCTGCCGTGCCGCTTCGGCTTCCCGCTCTCGTACGGCCGGATCTTGGCGACGCTGCCGTGCCGCTTCGGCTTCCACTCTCGTACGGCCGGATCTTGGCGGCGTCGCCGAGCAGACTGACGACGCGATTCGGCTTCCCGCTCTCGCACGGCCGGATCTTGGCGGCGTCGACGCGCAGCCTGACGACATGCTTCGGCCTCTCGCTCTCGCACGGCTGGATTCTGTCTGCGAGCGCGCGCTGCCGCCGCCTTGCGCGCTCTCCGCTCCGCAACATGAGCTAAGCGCCATCTGTCATCTCTACATAAAGTTAATTCCGGAACACGCCATCTCTTGAGCCATTCATAAACTAAACCTCGAAGTGGCTACATACCCACAAAGGAGGGACAGACCCACGCCTTAAGGAGCTTCGCCCCTAAAAAACGGCATCAGGTATCACATTAGTGCACCATACCATCCTGCAACTAACGGGCAAGCAAAACAGATGGTGTGCGAAACGAAGAAAGCCTCTTGAAGCTTACGGAAGAAGCAGTTCAGTGAAGAATCGCCAGGTTCTTTTTCCAGCAGCACGCGACGGTCTCATCTTACACGGTAAAAGCACCCGCCGAAGCAATGTTCGGTGGACGAAGAGCCACACCCCTCGATCTCATGATACTATGGCCATGAATGAAGATCGAGAGATTCCCAGATCGGGAGTAACGGCAGATTATTCGGTCGGACAACTCGTCTCCGTGAGGAATTTCAGCGGAAGTCGGGCCTTCCATGTTAAACTTTAGTGGAAAGGTTCTATGGTTGACAAGAAGGTGTCATCCCTCTGAATACGTTGGATATCAATGCCCTGGAGTGTAAATATAACGAAATCACAAAACTCTCTTTGTGTATTGTGTAACTGCCCTTGTATTTGGTAGTAGAGGCTGTGGTGGTGATTTGGACCTTTTACACCAGGCTCCTTTTTCTTATTTTTCGCCTCGTACTTCTTTGCGGTTTCAGTAGGCTTCAAGAATCTTTTGGAACGGGGACACTTTACGTCAACGCGGCCATTTGTTCCAAGCAGTTAATCAGGGAATGCTGCTAGAAATCCGTCCTTCATATTAACGAATAAGCCGCACTTCTGCACATTGCAGTTTTCCTGTTCCACGTACAGTTGTAAAGCAGCATCCTCAATGGTTCTTCCATATTCTGTTGCGGGTGAAGAAAGGTCTTTGGGTACACGATACTTGAAACAAGTCGGGCACTGTACGTTGTGGTTCGACACCCACTAATATCGTCGTCCTTATAGAGAAGGGGTGGCCAGGCTGACCCGACCCAAGAGCCGCAAATAAAACCACGAAACTTTCAAGAGCTGCGGGGGGGGGGGTCAAATTTTTGTTTAGGGCAATAAATGAAACTCGGACTACTTTCAATCCATCTGAGTCAAAAGCAGCCCCAAACTGTACGTAAGGTAGCAGTAGCTCAAAACTACCAAACCGCAACCTGACTTTCGCTTTAAAACTAATTTCATTTCTCTTTCTGGGGCAGTGATCGTGTGGCCGGGATGGAGGCGGGGGATTGCGGGGGGTTAGGGTAGGGAGCCGTGAGCCGCACTTTAACACGCGAAGAGCCGCATGAGGCTCGCGAGAAGCAGCTTGGCCACCCCTGTTAAGCGCGGTCCAAACCAAAGCTTCTTTTTGCGCGTGTAGGTCGGGCGGCTTGCGGATGTGACGTATTTCGTGACGTCGCGCCGGTTCTTTGCTTCTTCCGGGCGCGCACAAAAAAGTTGGTCGATCTTAACTTATTCCTGAAAGCGCACGAAGACGCGTTGTGACGTAGTCGGACGCTCCTCTCTCCCGGCCAATCGGTGGAGGGCAAGCTAGTTCCGGCTCCGCGTTTCTTCGCCGTCTGGCCGGCGAGTCTGTCGCAGTTGCGCTTCACCGCCAGAGTGCGCTCGTGCCTGCGTGCGCGCGTGCGCGTTCGCCCGAAGCTGGCATCGTCCAAACCAGACCGCACGGTTCTGACTCAGAAAGCGCGCCCGGAAACAGCAAAAACGACACGAAATGCGTCACATCCTTTCGCTCACGGCCTACAGCCGCAAAAAGAAGCGTTGGTTTGGACCGCGCTTTATAGAGCCTCATCGTTTAATCAGACCCTTCCCGAAAGTCAGTCTACCCACCCTGGGCAGAGCCAAACCCGACGCTCTAATGGCGGCACTACAGAGCTTCTCCACACCAGCAAATGCGAACGTCTTCGAGAGCATAGAGCAGAAAGGGGAAAAGGTGTTGGTCCTTTTACGACACCTTCGACTAACGAAATCGAGGGTGCTTGATTTAGCCGAGCATGATCTCCTATCACCGCCATTAGAGCGGCAATATTGGAGCTTTTGGGACTGCCACAAGGTGTCTCTGACTTTTGAAAAGGGTGTATTGCTCTTCATCAACAGTAAGTACAATAGGCTACCGCCATATTACAATCCAAGAATTGAAAAATTGAGTCGTTCAATCCTTCAATATGTTTATAATTTATATAATGTTATTACGTTACATTACCCCAAAACGTGTCCATCGTCGATCTTCAAATACTTATATAAGGAAGGGGGGGGGGCGATCGGTGGCCAAGTGCATGTCTAGCGCACACCAGCTTGGAGCACGTGGAGCGAAAGCTCGCACTGCAGAACCCACCCCGCCCCTGCCCGTTTCGATCTGGAAGAGCATCATACCGGCGTGCGGTCGTGTATCACTAGTGCGTGGTGCACGTTAAAGACCCCAGGTTTGCGGTTGTACCGCACTGGCTAAATTGCTCATCTACACCTGAGACACCAGACGCCCACTAAGGCAGACTAACTTCCGGCTGTATAAACATACACACAACAATTTGCAATTAGATGCATAATCACAAAGAACACAGCGCGCCGCCTCTTTTCTTTGGACCGTATTTTTTTAACCAGCGCAAGCTCGCGCGTTCTCTCTTTTGAGACGGTTAGAACTAACTTTGATTAGAACAGTCGCACATAAAACCCGCGTTTCTCCTACCCGACCGCTTTCTCCTCTCATTATGCGTAGGTGGTTAAAACTAAATAACCTATATTAATGGTGTATTATTCATATTTAGTTCCAGTTTCAGTCAGGGGAAGGGAGGTTCGTGGGAAGTAGGGCCAATAAATGAGCTGCGCTTAGAGTATCGCTACTCTCTTCCCCGACAGTGTTGTGGGCGCCGCCATTTTGGTGCTTGTGCAGAGCAGGCGCAACTGCCGATCGCCATGATTCAAAATTGCGACTTCCTCAGCATTAGATTCGGTGTTAGGAAGCTCATGTAATATTGCTTTGCTTTGTCGCAAACTGTTTAAAGTGGAGGACGGAAAATCGTTTCTTGTGATTTCAGATACAGCTTCGAATAACTGGCAACCATGATTTTAAGCCACAATATGACCAAGTGTCGCTACTCTGAAGCGTTAGCTTATTTCATGACACTATTCATGCCCTTCTTCAAGAACCTTGTAATACCTGGAGGGGCCATGACGTGAGCCCCGTGGATTCCACAAGCCACTGCCTATTGACACCTGCATGCCTCTTCCTCATTGTTCCCGCTAGTGCCAGTAAATTAGCTACGCTTCAGAGTAACGACACTTGGCCATATTGTGGCTTAAAATCATGGTTGCCAGTTATCTGAAGCTTTATCTAAAATCACAGGAAACGCTTTTCCGTCCTCCACGAATGTTTAAACAACCCGCGACAGAGCATAGCAATATTGCATCAGCTTCCTAGCACCGCATCTAATGCAGAGGAAGTCGCACTTTTGAATCATGACGATCAGCAGTTACGTTTGCTCTGCACAAGACCCAAAATGGCGGCGCCCAAAATAATTTCGGGGAACGGAGTGCCGATACTTTAAGCGCAGCCATTTAGTGACTCTAGGCATGAAGTGAACACGGGTGTATTCTTTCCTTCTTCGTCTTTATCGTTTATTGATTTCAAATATATCGAATAATGAACACTTTATATCACGCTACGCTTGTGTAATTACTTGTCTTAGATTTATTAACCTGACCCAGTACTTAAACCATTCATTTATCGATAGTAAATCTTCAAATATATTTTCTAAATGTGAAGGTAAAACGACACGGAGATTGATGATGATACAGACGCCAACGCCGCCCTCGAAAATGTTTTGAACATAGAAATCAGCAGTTTTGTCTGCCATCCGCCAGGTAACGCAACAAAACACCCAAACAGTTTTTAATTGTTTTTAAAATTAGCTAAGCTCTACAACTATCAAGAAACCAAAGCAAGATCATTGGGAAAATCTAATACATCACAATGTATATCTATTCCATACAATAAATGTTATTAGATGCCAATAAATCTGTTTGATGTCCAAAAAAGATGTGCGTCAAAAACAGGTAAGTTTGAAGGGCTCCCGGAGCGTTATGACTTTGAAAATAAAAAAAGCCACCGTCCACCTCTTGGGCAACTATTGTAGTTCTAAATGTTATAAAAGATTTTACCATAGTTTAATTATTTACTCAGCGGCATTTGAATTACCATGACTCGAAGCACAAAAAAGTGCTACGTTTGATATAGAATATCTAAACAAAAACATTTTACACAACATTAAATTTTTTCCTGCATATTACCAATTATAAGCACTACATCTGTAGCTAATTTCATTGCCCTAGCGCTTGTCATTAAAAACATATTTGTGCTGAAAAATGTCAATTTCTAGGGCAATATTTGGAGAGCTGAAAAAAACAAAGTAGTGCAAATACCAAAAAAGTATATCGTTACATTCTGCTCCGACATCATCTTAACAAAACTGCTCTATTGGAACCGTGTTATCTTTAATGAATCGTTCATAAAACATGAACCAGCGGAGCAAGTGAGGGTCCGCGCCATCATATTCGCAACGCTACAAATGCGCATGAACAGTATAAACCAATACATACATAATATCAAATGAAAGAGGATTGCATTGCCTTTCGAATGACATCAATCCCACAAAACAGTATTTAAAAGGAGATGAGTAATGACCTGCCAAAAAGTACCTAAACTGCTACATTCAGTGGGACCGTGGCCTTAAGAGCAGAAATCACGAGAGGATTGCCTTGATCGCAGAAAAAGAGAAGACGCTGTACTTTCCTTACGAAAATGGCATATCTGAACTTATATAAAAAAAATAGATACGGTTATATAAAAATTGGGCAGATCTGGCCATATCAAGTAAATCAGTTTATATAAGCCTTATCAAGCCAGATCTGCCCAATTTTTTATATATCCATATCAGGGTCTTGATATGGATATATCAAGACCCTGATAACCTTGATATACAGTTTTTTTTTTATTCTTGTAGATTTGTTTTTAAAAAAGCCATGAAAGCTACACTTATGCGGTTTGTGCGAGTGAGTTATACGCCCAGGGGGACATTATGTGGGTGGCTAATCTTTGCAATAAGTCGGCTAATGATTTGAAATTCACTACTTAATTTTTAAATTAGTGAAAATAGACATATGGTTCCAATTAGAAACTTGCTGAACGTCGTCCAAAATCCCTAAATCAGTCATTTTCAGAAAGACTTTCAGCGCGTGAGAAAGTTACCACTCGTGGAGCAGGTACAAGGCTAGCGGTTTCGGTCAGGCGCCCGCGCAATTTTTCCGTCTCTTATCTAGCCACAGCCTTGTACCTGGTCCACGAGTGGTAACTTCAGCGCACTACTGCGCTTCACACGCGCTCAAAGTCTTTCTAAAAATTACTGATTTATGGGTTTTGGACGACGCTCAGCAAGTTTCTAATTGAAACCATATGTCTATTTCCACTAATTAAAAGTAAATTAGTGAATTTTAATTAATTAGCCGACTTATCGCAAAGATTAGAAAACTACAATGTCCCCCTGGGCGTATAACTCACTCGCACAAACCGCATAAGTGTAGTTTTCACGGCTTCTTTTAAAACAAATCTGCAAGAATAAAAAAAATAACACCCGGTATTTAGGCATTGCACGTACGTCACATCATGACGTCGAACACCGGTATCCACCATGCTGGTGGTTGACTCTTCGACCCTGCACAGCGAGAGCAATGGTAAACTGTGCCGCGCTCGGCTGTAGCAATTACCCGGTATCCCGACGATCGTCCGATCGTTTCGTCGGCATGAACCGCGAGACAGAGTGTCCGTCAAGTTAGAGAAAGTATGAGCGGCAGGAGAGGGATACGTCCGCGGATTACCGAGTTTGCGGCACGCATCTCATAGCGGCGAGCAACTGCACTTTTCTACCGTTGTTTACGTTCGCGCACGCCTTTGCATCGGCTTTTGCCCATTCGTGGTGTAGATGCCCTTTGCCTTTCGTTACATAACGCCGTTCCCCCGCTTCGAGCGATTGTCGCGCCGCGAGCCCGGCCAGACGGCGATCGAGCGGCGGCGGCCCCGTGTGCAAGCTAGCCGAGACGCCGCCGTCGGGGGATCGGTTTGTGCCGTCTGCGAGACGGTAACCTTTGCAAGGAGCGAAGGTATGTAGGCAAGCCGGTTAGGAAACATCATAATATAAACCCTGAGTCAATGAGAGTTGTACGTTATTTGATTTATCCTTATCTCAGGGTTTAGATTATGACGGTAACCTAGCGTTGTTTACCAGTATTTCGCAAAATCGTAACAATCTTTCTACAAGCGACTCGTAAAGCCGCTCGTCAAATTTTAGAACGCGCAATTAAGATTCTTTGTTGTTGTTGTTCTTTTTGGCGACACGTCAAAACTTTGTCGGCGGCATATCGTAACTTTCTGCTTGTAGCGCAATCGCACCAATGCCGAAACATTCTGCACAATTATTCTCCCGGCTGCCAGGAGATAGACACGGCCTAATTCTAGAGGTAATCTGGAAGAGTACCTTTAGGAAAACGATCTATTGTCGCGAAGTAGGTTGCAGCGCACTTACGTTGACGAGACGGGACTTGAAAGGTAATCCAAGATAGATGTCGACACGGCCACGGCGGAATCACCACTCAAACACAAAAACGAGAAGGAAGGTGTCCGTGAAGATTCAACACGATGTAGCACAAGCTGTCATTTGTAGAACCGAGCAATAAACGCATCACAAAATATTCTTGGGCTTCTTTGAAGAAATCGCTTGCAGAAGCAGAAATTCGCAGCAGCCACGCAGGGCGCAAACCACACGAAACTGGATCCGGCCGAACGCATTCCGATATTGGCAAGGTCATCCGTCAAACCACGTGACCACGCACCTTCTATCACGCTTTCAGCTTAGGGAGAGAGAGAAAAGGAGAGAAGGACAGGCCAAAACGGAAGTGCACAAACAAAAGGCTTATCTTATGGGGCATCAACGTGCGGATTTGTCACTTGTACCCAAGGCTGATAGTGCAGTGAATGCTATGTGTGGCCTTGGGCTCCAGGCAGGTGCCGTGTTCTGCTTCATCACCAGCTTCTAGACTGAAGTCACGTGACCCTAACCGGAGACACGATTGGCCTAAAACATGCATAGCGTCTACCCTGCTGTCAATACCGAGTGAACATACAACTCTATGAAGTCCAACTTTTGAACTTCCAAAGGAGCTGTCTAGCTCGAAAGTGACCCAAAACGATGCGAGTTTGACGATACTATGTTTTACGCCGTATAACCCACATCATAATTTAAAATGAAGAAATAAGCGCGACTATTTTTTTTGCGCACGATGTCCACAAATAAATAAATAAATAAATGTGTATATATATTTTTTACCAATAAATTTAAAATTATGTGTACACTGTTAGGTTCGCGTTTTTAAATTTCAAATTTTTTACGAAAGAGTTGCACATAAAAGACACCACGGACAGCACATCTTCCGACTTTCAACACACGATGAATCGCACACGCTCGCAAGCGGATGGTTACGATGCTGCGCGAACGGTTTTTGAAAGATGCTGCGTAGGGCGCAACGGCTTCGCAGGCGTTCGAAGGAAAAAGGATTCGGGACGACGAAGTAGCGTCTTGCATCTTCAGTAAGCTAACGGTTCGTGTTTCCCCGCTCAATTTAGCGGGGAAACACGAACAAAATTAGTTTCACTGCTAGATTTAGCGGGAAAATTGACGTCAAGTGACATAAGTACCAATTCAATTTCTCGCTAAATTTAGCGGGGCGGTTACTCGATGGCGACGCCGACACCGCTTAACTCGGAAACGGGCGCCTAAGAGCTGCGATCTCAAATCCATTATTTGATTAACTCGCTTTCCGATCTTATGCACTTCGTCATAATGTCACACGTCAAACATACAACCAAATTTCATTTGTCTTTCAATCTTCAAAATGCGCAATTGGTTAATTGGTCCAAATACCTGGAATAACTTCACTTTAACGATGTTAACAATAATTAACCAATTATATGAGACTCATGCAATATAGATCAATCAACTTGTCTTGGCGAGTACATATGACTTATTGCTTGCACGACCGAAACGGGCCCATATATCATTATCAGGGGCAATATTTGCACGCGTATATGGCGAAATATGGCCGTATTTACGCACTTATACGGCCGCATCTGGCAGTATTTGCACACTTATATGGCGATATCTGGGCGTATTTGCTCCCATATATTCCCTTTCTGACTACTGATTTATTTATTTTTTATTTATTTCAATTGACCTTCAAGACCCCCTCATGGAAGGTATTACAGAAGGTTTTAACACTCGCGTTTGTAGATTAGTAAAGAAAACATATTATCATATCAGGCCGTATATAAAATATTTCAGGGCCATATCTGACATTTTCGTACGGGTACAGCTAAAGTTCTACGTTTACAAGACCCAAGCCTCCCTTTCTTCTGGTTTACAAATAGGTTGCCATGCCTCATATGTTCAAGACACGAGTCCATAACAAACGTTGCGAAAAAACAATGAACCTTCGCCACGTCACTTGGGAGCACGGGAACACTTATGCCGCATACCAAACGGTCGGGAAAAAAACAGAGTGGCAAATAAATGCACGATTTAACGAAGAGAGTTCCCTGACATGCCAGTCAAGCACCTTGCTTTTGAGGCGATTAATGTACAAACAACCGCATCGGCTACTCGGTTGCTCTGTGGTCAAGCCGAGCCCTAGATAGTTCGAAACGCACGCCGTCTAGGTGACTCCGAGGAACTGCTCCAATTTCAAGTCCCCGTCTCCAAGCCAGGCGCCGACAGATTTGTCTGTGTTCATCACCGCACCCAGGCACTGCAAAGTCTGCGCTGTGTTGGGTTACAGCGGGCACTTGCGTCCTTGACGAGCACAACACCGTGACGTCGTCCGCGCAGGCAGCACTTTAAGCTTACCCGAAGCCAGGGACAACCCACGAATGCTCGCGTCACCGATAATGGCCCTGCACAACGATTCCAGGTGCAATGCGAACAGAATAGGCGACATCGGACAACCCTTTGCACGGATCGGGTAACTGCGATGGAAGCCGTCCTGTTGCCGTTGACCAGGAGCCGCGTCGTGATGTCACGGTAGCACAGCTCCACATACCTTAGCAGCCGCGCCCCGAACCCACACTCCTCCATAAAACCGGAAGAGGAACAAATGGCGATCCCGGTCGAAGGCTTCGCTCAGATCTGCCTGAAGCACTGCCACTGGACGCTTCAACTACCTGCGCTGCCTCTGCACACGATTCGCATCGCGTGCAGGTTGGTGCTGATGGTCCGTCCCTTGATGTCATAGGCCTCCTGCGATGCCCAGGGGGTGCTGCGAAAAGGGGCTTGTTAGGCCTTGTTTTGGGTAGTACAAGCTAGAGCGTCTCAAACTGTCAGGCATGCAGAAGTGTGCCTGCTCTGGTGCGGAGCGCGAGATCACGATGAAAATACAAAGAAACAACAAAAATTCGAACGCCCTCAAAGCTAAGACGCTAAGCGCGTGAGCCAAGAGATGCCGTTTCACGCGTTCCAAAGTAGACAGGACAAAGAAAAAGAAAAATGAAAGCGTCGCGACACAGGTGTTTCGACGTCACCACCCAGAGATAAGAGACGCGTACCCTAGCGGTGGTGGCATGAATTTGGCACTTTTGATTGTCTTACGGCGTTGAGTCTGGCTGATTTTTCGCGTCCAAAGGTGTTTTTAGTTCTTCAGGACCAGGCAGAAATAAAAAAGCTCAACTAACGTGCCATAAGTAGTGCGAGGCTCAATCAGGTGAGCTTGTACTACCCAAAACGAGGGCGCTACAGTTTGTTCAAAGCTTCAGCGCAGGAGGCCTATAGGCCTGGTGCTCTCCGACGACGTCCCGTAGACCCCACTCCAGTCGCTTTGCCAGAATCTTGACTAGGATTTTATAGCCGCTTGTTAGCAGACTGATGGGCCGGAAATGGTCGACCTTCGGTATTCTCTTCGAGTTTTCTTCTGGATGAGCACCGTTACCGCCTGTCGCATGGATGGCGGCAGCGTCCTCACTTCAGCATGTCGGCGTACACGTCTCGCAGGATAGAACACAGCTGGGCTGAGAAAGTCTTGTAGAACTGGCTACCGAGTCCGTCCACTCCTGGCGACTTGCGCGGAGCTAGTTCTTTGATGGCCTTCTCGACCTCTGATGCCGTTCTTTTCCGGTTCATTTGTTTTCTTCACCTTTGTGGATACCTTGGGCAGCGCCACTCCAGTCGTTTGGATAACTCCAACGTCCTCCACTGCAGAAACGCGTCTTCGATTTCTTCTTGCCGGGTAACCTCGACGTCGCCTAGTTTGAGCTTCCCGATCTTGTTGCGGGAAGCGTGCTGGCGTTCCTTTGTCTTGAATATTTTGCTTGGGTCTTCATCTCTCTCGAGGAACAGCGTTCTGCTTCGGACCATGGCACCGCGGTACTCCTTCTCGAGGAGCTCCAGAATTCTGCCCTTGCAATCGCGGATATCTTGAGTGAAGAGGCCCTGGGAACGATTTCTCCTCCACGATGAGGAAGTTTTCCAACAAAAAGTAACGGCGGCAAACAAGCTGGTGATGGTTTAACATTTTGGACAAAACCCCGAGACTGGGGAGAAAAAGGACAACACAACACAAAGTCTCAAACACAGCTGAAATTTATTATACATAATATTGTGGTTTTATAGGGTACAGGTGCCCTTGAAAACCAGAAGGAATGAAAAAAGGGAGAGGGTGAACTTCTTTTCCCGAACACACAAGAGAGAGGGAGGACATGGACCAATAATCACACCGGTACGGTTCTAACTCAAACAAAAGGGGGAGGGGAAGATCTCTTTACCCACCTCGGTGAGGTCCTGATAACATCACAAAAGAAAGGTCTGCAGGGTGGTGATCCATTAGGGGAAAGATCGAACATAAACAAAGCCGAACAACCCCGGATATTCGTCACACCCGAAACAAAGGGACAGGGGTGAAACTTAAATCCGAACAAACAACATCCTACACAGATATAAGGTGATCTCCAAACGATCAAAATTGTAGAAATCTTTTCAACTCCGTGTCCAAATTAAAAGACGGCCTATTTACTGTATTTCCGTGGCTAATAATAGTGAGGGACTCTTTTACCAAGCGTTTATGATCCTCTCTCTCGGTCAACACAACCGATGTGGAATTCCATAGAGGTACACAATTATTACATTCTAACACATGTTTTGACATTTCAGAATACTGATCTTTGTTTCTAATACAACGTTTGTGTTCAGTTAAACGATCATTCAAACATCGCTTCGTTTGTCCAATGTAACATAACCCACAGGCAAAAGGAATCTTGTAAACTACGCCCGACACACAATCAACATCTTTTTCTCTGTGTTTTTTGTTACATCCAGTTCTGGCTGAGTTGAACGGGGTCAACCGATTTAGTTTGAAGTCATTCCTGAACACAGTGGTAATGCCATAGCGGTTGCCGGCTGATTTTAGATTATGAGAAATACGATGGAAGAAAGGGAGAACAACACGCCTGGCAGATTCACGAACCATTGAACATTTCTTTCTCATATTAACCCGGTACAACAACTGTCTGAACACATAATCCTCGGGAAAACCCGCTACGCTGAGACGGTTAAAAAGGCGTTGGAGTGCAGAACCAATGGAGTGCGAACAAGATTTCCTAAGTGCACTATCTACTAAATTCCTGACTATGCCAGCCTTGATATTCTTCGAGTGACAACTTTTGAAGGGCAGGAGCGGTTTGACTTCCGTTTTTCCATACTGCCAACATAAACTGGAGGGTGCTTTAAGCTGTATATCTAAAAACTGCAGACAATCACGTACAGGTCTTTCTACTGAGAATTTCAACTCTGGCGCACTCTCATAGACGAAGTTTTCTACCAACGTTGACAGTGAAGAATCGGTAGTGCAAACCAGGATATTAGAGAGTTTTAGTAGACCGTTTTCATTTTCCGCTCCGCTCTGAGGGTGCCATACTGCGCATGCGCGGCCCGCTTCGCCGAAATGGAAAGCGGAGGTCAAAAAACGCGTTTTAGTAGACCGTTTTTCTTCAGCGTAAGAGCGTTTGGAGAGCGTTCGAAAATTCGCTTGCGTAGCCCCACCAGTAGACGTTTATAGTACTAGTAAGACAACAAAAAACTAAACGTTAACACCAAGAATGTGAAGGGAGCGTGTTTGTAAAGGTAGTAAAAACGAAGGCGAGAAAAATAAACACAAAAGAGTAGGCACACACCCGAAGATTATTAAGCTATAAAATATAAATGTAATCGTTCCTCCCTGTGTGCGAGTGAAGCCGAAGGTATAAGCATGAGCATGTTGATCTCAACGGTACTTGCACTGCACGAGCGCGCGTGCTGGTCAAGGACGCTGAAAGGCCGGCACTCGCTTATGTAGCTTCTGCTCCACTCGAAGTAAAACTGAAACAGATTTACGTATTCGAAGTAGAAATGAGTATGTACACATGCATCATCATGCATGTATATACTCATCAAATTATCATGTTCACTAGACGCGGCACCGCGGGCCTTCATGGTACGGGCTGCTGCCTTTCCGTGGTGCCGCGGCTCTCTAGAGCCAAATAAATAAAGACTAAAAGACTAAAAATAAACGAAAAGGACGAAGTTTGCGCATTCCGAGTACACCCTTTTGCGAAGTACGAGTACAGTGTTGCTCAAGGCTAGCAAGGCATATGCACGATGAATCCCCGCGGTTCTCAAGGAAGGAGACTTCTACTAAGGAGATTAAGCTGGCGAGACATCAATGATTTCTATCCCTCATGCCATGAAGCGCCGAAGCTTCCTTTACGAACGTGGTTTGCCGGAAATTGCCAACATAGAAGAGAAATCCTTTGGGAGGCAATCTTGCCAAAGAAGGACCTGGCTGCTCTGCAAGTGCGCCTCCAAATC
>JAZHYW010056592.1:0-190782 GCA_037355805.1 Ixodes ricinus
TCATCAGGACAATCTCGCCTCGGGTAGCATCTGTAAACGGAACTAAAATGAGTTGCAAACGCGTTTGCGATAGTCTCCGGAGCTGTAATATATCGCTCGCTTTGAATTAACGTTATTCTAGACTTTTCTTTTAGCCCACACCTGCCGTTTACGTAACGCCAAACTTCCTTCGGGTTCCGCCGGAGACCGTCTTCTACATAATAATAATAATAATAATAATAATAATAATAATAATAATAATACATTTTATTTCACACACATTGGAATTCAAGTATCAAATACGGGCATATCAAAGCCTGCAGAGGGCTTGTATGATGACGCCCATAAAAAATTCAAAAGACTGTTATCGTGATTCCACAATATAAGACAGGAAGTCGAACTATAAAAACACAAAAAGCATAAAAAAGCACTAAAAAACACGAAAAGCGTTAAAAAAAAAGCACAAAGGCCGAAAAAAAAAGTACTGTAGGGGAGAAAAACACGAAAATCGTTAAGCGTTAAGCGAAAAAAAAGTAAGAAAGAGAGAAAAAAAAAGGCGCAACTAAGTTAACATTATTTTAGCTAATTACAGTACTAAGCTGAAGCATGCAGACACAGCAAAGAGATTGCTAGATGAAATCAAAGTTGGTGCACTTGAGTTCCTTCTTCAGTTGTTTCAGTGATGTGATGTCAATGAAAGTGTCCGGGAGGGCGTTGAACAAACACGGAACGTAGTAATCCCGAGTGCATTTCCCGTACCTGGTCGAACAAGTATAATAATAATAATAATAATAATAATAATAATAATAATAATAATATTTAATGCAGGTGCTTCAAATACAACTATATACACTATCGGAACTGTCAAAGCCCTAAAGGCTTGTAGGACTGAGTTCCTACAAATTACTTAAGGCGCACTCAAAGCAAGTTAGTATACAACTTTCAGAGATCTAGAACGTGTGACAGAGAGAAATATATACAAACAGAGGAGTAGTGCACAGCGCACAAAAAGTCACATCAAGTAGAAGAAAAAAATTAATTGGCACTTTAAAAAATGTTGTCTAGGCAAATAGTCTTCAATTTACGTTTCAAAGCTCCTCGAGAACTTACGTCGAGGGAGAACAGAGGGGAGGTTGTTAAAAATATGGGATACATAATAAAGGCGAACGCATTTTCCAAAATGTGTTTTGATGCGCGGCGTTTGATATGGTCTCACATCTCGAAGGGCGCGACAAACAGTGTTGGGGGTCTTAAAGTGTTATCGCAGTAGTGCCTAAGCACTACTGTTTCCAAAAATAATGATCTAAAGGTTGGTAGCGAGAGGTCGTTAAAGAGGTTATCAGATCTTTGGAGACTGGAACCGTAAGCTACACTACGCAAGATGCCATTCAGTAAGGAGTTCACTTTAGACTCTAATAATGCTGTACACTGTCCGAATACAGTTATTCCGTAACGGAGAATACTATAAACAAGGGCGTGCGTCAGTAAGTCTTCTTGTTGTGGTGGGAAGAAGTATGCGAAGATTATATAAGGTGCACGAAGCGGCTCGTAATTTCTTGAAAATATAGAAGAAGTGAGAGTTCCATGACAGGTCGCAATCAAAATAAAAGTCCTAGATATTTCGTACTGTTCACATAATCAACTGGCGCACATTCGCAAGAAACACAGTCTGACGTGTGAAGAAAAATTGGTTTGTTTAAAAGAACCTGTTTTAGCGGACTACGAAAGCACACTAGTTGTGTTTTCTTCGCGTTTACGCTAATGACATTAGCAGAAAAACAGTTCATGAGCCGTATTACATCTGACTGGAGTAGCTCAACAGCCTCATGGTAGCGTACATGACTCGACAACAGGACAGTATCGTCAGCGTACTGAAATACTGTGCAGAAGTTGACCGCCTTCGGAAGATCGTTGACATAGATGTTAAAAAGAAGAGGCGATAGTATCGAGCCCTGTGGAACACCAGCCTTTAGGGACATTTTCAAACTCCGAGCTCCACATATTGAAACGAGTTGTGTACGACTTGACAGAAAGTTTTCTAGCAGTGAGTAAAAAGGGCCTCTGAAACCGAGGCTGAACAGCTTATTTAAAGTGACCTACGTGAAACTGAGTCGAAAGCTTTAGAAACATCTAGAAAGAGTGCACATGTGAAAAGATTATGGTCAAATGCATTATGAAGAACATCGGAAAAGTCTTCAAGTAAGGGTTGGGTGCCTTTCCCCATAACAAAACCGTACTGTTGGGGAGACATAAGGTTAAATTCATCTAAGAACGCCGAGCATGTCAGAAAATGTGTTTTTCTAAAAGTTTCGCCAGTGAAGGCAAGATAGATATAGGACGGTAGCTTTCGATGTTACTATGATCCCCATTTTTGTATAAAGGCCTGACAATGGCTGTCTTGAGATCTTCTGGAATATTACCTGACGTTATGAAGCCGTTTAACATCTTTAGTATCACGTGCCTCAATGGTGCATAATTTCTCCGCAAATCAAGCCATTCGGACGTTATCAATTCCAGGAGACAAACCCGGCTTAAAACTAAGCAACATACTATGTAGACCTTGCTCTGTAATTTCAGGAAGGAAGGCAGACGCTACATTCGAAGCTAGCTTTAATAATAATAATATAATAATATAATAATAATAATTAATATAATAATAATAATAATAATAATAATAATAATAATAATAATAATAATAATAATAATAATAATAATAATATAATGAATGTTTGTTTATTGCGTGTTCAAGAACAGCTCAAGACGCTTTTTGTTGATACACGATGAAAACCCACAGACAAAGTCAACACAGAAGACAGAAGGAAAATACAGGCAGAAAATACAAGCAGAAAAAGCGATTTGAATACAAAAACAGAAATTAAGTGAAGAAGGAATTAGTGCACATAGGTATACCAACTTATCATTTCGACGTATGCATTCACAAATTTACTTGGGGAGCAATCGTAGACATCTATATCACGGGAAAAAATACTGCCAACTTGTAATAACAATCTCAATGATGCGCGAAAACCCGAAATGTTGTGCGTCAAATATATCAAGTTTATGAGAAAATTCGTTGTATCTAGACTGCATGCGGGCGATTGGATTTAACTCATTTGTCGAAAGTGGATAAAAAAGCACCAGTAGACACAGTGTAATAGCGTGCACACGCAACGAAATCAATGACAAGAGTCTAGGTGAATCAATTATGCCGTGCAAACACTTGAAGAGAAATAAAAAGTCAGCAGAGGCCTGCGGCAGACCAAGAGATTCTATGCTGTAATGATTAGCGACGCCAGTATAACTGTAATAATAATAATAATAATAATAATAATAATAATAATAATAATAATAATAATAATAATAATAATAATAATAATAATAATAATAATAATAATAATAATAATAATAATAATAATAATAATAATAATAATAATAAGTAATAATAATAAGCGTATTCAGGACACATTCATGAAAGCATACAAGAGTGCGGGGGCAATCAAAGCCAACAAATGGCTTGTGTGATGCCGCCCAAAAAACTACAGAAAAAAAATTGATATGTCCGTGAACAAAGCAGTGTAAAGTTCGTCACACACACATCAGTCGAACAAACTGAAAAAGTTTAGAATGTACAAAACTGAATCAGTAATTATGCACATACACACACATCCTTACAAATAGGTACACGCTAGGTGACATCTCATCCCAGTAGGTGAAGTCTCAGCATTCTCTTCAGTTGACGCAGTGAATTTGCTTGTAGAATTTCAGAAGGCAGATTATTAAAGAGTTCAGGCACGTAAAATTCTCGTGTATACCGTCCATATCTTGTTCGGGCAAAAGGTATCTCGAAAGTCTCTTGAAAACGAAGCGAACGAAGAGCAACGTTTTTTCTCTTGAATTGGTCTGTCCAAAAGTAACGTAAGACAACAGTTTGAATAAAAAGTGTTCGGAGACAGGGAAATTGTAAATGTTTAAAGAGATCAGTACCATCGGGAAGTTGCATGCCATAAGAAACACTTTTCAAAATATTTTTTAAAATGCAGTCAATTTTCTCATGCCAGAAGCCGGAACAGTTTCCAAACACCGTAACGCCATACCGTAGCACACTATATGCAAGAGCATGGGTGACTAGTCTGCGAACTGAGAGAGGCATAAGTGATTTTGTATTATATAGCAGACAACAAGTACTTCTCAATTTTTTACAGAGGGACGTGAGTTGAGCATTCCAAGTTAAACCGCAGTCAAATAAAATTCCTAAGTACTTTACAGATTCAACAAAAACTAAAGGAGCACACTTGCAAGATACACAGTTTGAGTTATGTAAAAGGAAAGGGAAATCAAGACAAACATATTTAAGAGGATTATGAAAACAAATAAGTTTAGTCTTGTTTACGTTAACGTCCAAAAGATTTCGTTGAAACCAATCCATGACTACTGTTGCAGCGCATTGCAGTGAGCGGGCAGCATCTTCGAAGTTAATATGTCGGGCAACAATTACAGTATCATCTGCATATTGATAAAGTTTGGCTTGGGAAAGAAAAGTAGAAATGTCATTAACAAACAAATTAAATAGGAGTGGAGATAGGATTGAGCCTTGGGGTACGCCTGCCCTTAATGTTGTTCGCGGGCTCCGTGCCCCAGCTGCAATTACAAGTTGTGAGCGACCTGAAAGGTAGTTTGAAAGAAAAGAAAAAAACGGACCACGAAATCCATAGCTATAAAGCTTCTTCAGAAGGATTGAATGGCTAACGGTATCAAAGGCTTTAGATATATCTAAAAAGAGAGCACAGCAAACAAGATGTTTTTCAAAACCAGAAAACAATAAATCGGCGAAATCTTCAAGCAATGGCTGTGTTCCCTTTCCTTGAACAAAACCAAACTGACTCGGTGAAATGACATTGTGTATATCTAGAAATGATGTCATAGTATGGAATATATGTTTTTCAAGAAGTTGTGCAATAATTGGCAAAACAGAAATTGGGCGGTAATTTTCAATCTTACTTCCTGCGCCACCTTTGAACAAGGGCCGTACTATAGCGGTCTTTAGTTCGTCTGGAATAATGCAACTCGTAATAAAGCCGTTCAACATACGAAGAAGTACATGCTTAATAACCTCAAAATTTCTACGAAGATCAGTAACTCGAATGCCGTCGATGCCTGGTGATTTTGATGGTTTGAAACTGACTAACAATGAATAGAGATCTGATTCTATCATAGGCGGAAGGAAAGCGGAGGCTGTTACAACATTTTCGAAAGTCATGGAAGAATCTCGTGTCGTACCTGAAAAGGTCGCAAAAAAACTGTTAAAATCCCTTACAACCGTTGAGAGATTAGAGCCAAAGTACCTTTTTAATACATTATCGATTGAATTTCGGGAGGAGTGACCACGAAATTCGTTGACGAGAAGCCACGTTTTACGCATGTCTGAGCTAAATTCTGAAAACTTTTTACAAAAGTACCTTCGCTTAGCTGAACGAATCATCGCTGTAACCATATTTCTACAAGTTTTGAAGTTTGATTTAAGCTCTGCATTGTTAGGAGCGCGCCTATGCCGAGCCCAAAGTTTATTTTTTTCCGTTATTGCTGCCAGTATATCTGCATTCAACCAGTAGTGGTCAGGCCGGCGTCTTTTAACGTATACTTCTTTTCTGGAGGAAGCATCAAATGTCTTTATAACCTGCACAAACTTTTGGTAAATATCAGTAGATGTAACTGACTGGAGAAAGTCATTCCAGTCAAAGGAAGAAACAAGGCCATCAAACTTAGAGGAGTCAAAGACGGATATTTTTGTACCCGCTATGCTATTCAGGAGTGAAGGACTATCACAGAACCAACGGCATCCAACAAAATAGTGATCAGCTAGCTTCTGTGTAATAACTGCTGATAGGACTTTTTGTGAAGAAGTTCTTAGATTAATGTGGTCTATGCACGAAACAACCAACCTGCCCAAGAGAGTCTCTTCTCGAGTGGGAGCTGTTATCAAGTTGGAAATCCCATTAGCAGAAAGAGTGTTGAGGTAGGTGCATACTGGAGACTTTGACGGGATTAAGGTATCGATGTTAAAATCTCCTAAAGTGCATAAATGATCGTAATTTGCAAACTGCCGAAGTGCAGCATCAAACTCGTCCAAAAAACATCGGACGTTTTCCGAAGGCGGTCTATATATTGCTAAAATACAGACAGAGTTAATCGCATTCGTGATATTGAGCGCAATACATTCAGCATGACTGAAGGTTACTGCAAGGTTAGTGACGGACCAGGTGTCGCGAACAAAAACTGCTATCCCTCCACCCCTACGAGATGGACGAGTGGTGAATATGCTAGCGTATCCTGGCAGAAAAAATTGAGTTGTCGCTTCTGCTACAATATTAATTTCAGAAAGAACAAAAGCATCAACTAAGGGGCAAATTTCCTTGCAAATTATTTTGAATTCATTCCAGTGCTTATTGAGGCTCCTAATATTCACATGTATAACTGTACAAAACGTCTCTTGTGGATCTTCAAAAAAACTACAGAGACCGTTAAAATCTGACACTTCAGCAAAATTCATCGTGAGTCTATACAATCTTGTCGATGTCGGCTAGCTGGTTGATACGGACCAGCTCAGAATTCTCGTTTTTTCTGGCAAATATTTTGGCCCTTTTCACCCATACGAATTTATAGCCTTGTGCCTTGCCTTTCTGCCTCGCTTGCCAGAACAGTTCTTTGTTTGTTCGAGTGAGGTTGTCATTGAAGTAGAGCTTAGGTAGGCAACCCTTCTGACTTAGCAAGCGAAGTGTGCCGCGCTTAGCCATCCAGGTTTCCTTCATTTTAATCGAAGAAAACCGAACTAGGACTGGCGGAATTCCGTCACGCTTGGCTGGCAAGCGATGAATTTCTTGGATGTCAGAAGGGTGAAACGAGTTATCGATTGACAGCTTACTCGCAAGCTCAGCTATGTAGGTAATCAGGTTTTCATCAGAAGAGTATGGCAAACCGTGCAGCTCTAAGTTAGGAAGACGAGAGTACTGCTCACTGTCATTTTGTTCAGCTTGAATCCGTGAGATCTCTGTAGCTTGAGACCGAACTGTGGCTTGGAGGCCCGAGATTTCATTTTGAAGAGTTTTCACCGCTAGTTCATTAGATGTTGCCAATTTCAGGAGAGAGTCATATTGTGCAGAGAAGAAGTCCACCGACGCTTGGAGGTCTTTAACTGTTGACTTGAGTTCCTCAACAGTAGGCTTCAGCAGGAGAAGCTCATCAAGCTTGGCGGGAAGCGTTTGCAGCGAGTCGACGCTGACTTTCAGGGAAAGTAAGGCTTCTAGCTTCACATTCACTGATGCCAGCTGAGCCATCAAAAAGCCCGTTTCCGCGGATGAACTGCATGTTGGTGTACTGGGATCCCCTTGGCTATCCTTGCTGCGACATGATCTGCAGACCCACTTGTCTCTCTTTGCCGTGCCCATGGTGGTAAACGTCGAATCGCAAACACCGGCGCAGAGCTTTCCAAGATGGTAAGCGCTCCTGCAGTTCGCACAGACCAGGTGCTTTCCATCGGCCTGAATCACTTGGGCGCATTTAGCGCACTCAACCGTTGGGGCCATGGCGATCGCGGCTTCAGTCAGAGCGAAGAAAATTCACTCAGGTGAAGGTGTGGAAGAGCCTACTTAGAGACTGCGGGCCGCCGTGCGATGTTAAAACTCACCGCGAAGATCGTCGTGCTACGGGAGCTTCCGATGGGCAATGACGCGAAAACCCGGTCGAGTGATCGCTGAAGCCTAACCGTGAATCCGAGGTTATTAAAAAGGATGTTGGTTCAGGCAGGATCGATGGCTGGTTCCTTGGGGATTCCTGGGCTTGAACTTGAGTCTCGTACTTGAGCTTGAGTCTCGTACTGCTTGCCAGATGTTATAATTCTTAAAATATACGAACAGAGCAATCGAAAGAGCGATTGCTCCCGGTGACTTTCTTCTTCTTTTTTCAATAATAAATAATAATAATAATAATAATAATAATAATAATAATAATAATAATAATAATAATAATAATAATAATAATAATAATAATAATAATAATAATAATAATAATAATAATAATAATAATAATAATAATAATAATAATAATAATAATAATAATAATAATAATAATAATAATAATAATAATAATAATAATAATAATAATAATAATAATAATAATAATAATAATAATAATAATAATAATAATAATAATAATAATAATAATAATAATAATAATAATAATAATAATAATAATAATAATAATAATAATAATAATAATAATAATAATAATAATAATAATAATAATAATAATAATAATAATAATAATAATAAATACATTTTATTTCACACACATTGGAATTCAAGTATTAAATACGGGCATATCAAAGCCTGCAGAGGGCTTGTATGATGACGCCCATAAAAAAAATTCAAAAGACTGTTATCGTGATTCCACAATATAAGACAGGAAGTCGAACTATAAAAACACAAAAAGCATAAAAAAGCACTAAAAAAACACGAAAAGCGTTAAAAAAAAGCACAAAGGCCGAAAAAAAAAGTACGTAGGGGAAAAAAACACGAAAATCGTTAAGCGTTAAGCGAAAAAAAAGTAAGAAAGAGAGAAAAAAAAAGGCGCAACTAAGTTAACATTATTTTAGCTAATTACAGTACTAAGCTGGAAGCATGCAGACACAGCAAAGAGATGCTAGATGAAATCAAAGTTGGTGCACTTGAGTTCCTTCTTCAGTTGTTTCAGTGATGTGATGTCAATGAAAGTGTCCGGGAGGGCGTTGAACAAACACGGAACGTAGTAATCCCGAGTGCATTTCCCGTACCTGGTCGAACAAGTTGGGACTACAAAACGAGGAACGCGACGAAGTATTCGGGGAGACTGAAATGGTGTTTTAAACTCATTTTTCCAAAAGCTACGGAGCACTACCGTTTGTATGAAAAGAGAACGCAGATTAGGCAATTGAAGACTCCGAAAAATATCACTGTGGCTGGAAAAATTAGAATTATATGCAGCGCTTGTCAGGATTCCTTTCAATAAAGAATTAACTTTGGACTGCCAACGACCCGAACAGTTGCCAAACACCGTGACACCGTATCGAAGGATACTGTAAGCAAGCGCATGGACGACTATTATTCTGATACCGACTGGCATAAAAAATTTAGTATTATAAAGCATCCAAGACACAATTCGTAATTTGCTACATATATACGTCATATGTGTGTTCCAAGACATATCAAAATCGAAATGTACACCTAAGTATTTCACGTGATCGACAGACTCGATTGATACACAGTTGCATGGAGCACAACTGGAAGGGTGAAGCAAAAACTTTACCTGAGCCTGGCGTTTTTTAAGAGGGTTGTGAAAACATACCAGCTTTGTTTTAGAGCGGTTTATGTCTAGGAGGTTATCACCGAACCAATCCATTATATGAGAGGCGTTTATTTCGAGTGTGTGGAGTGAGTTAGAGAAATTAATATGACGTGACACAAGGAGAGTGTCATCGGCATATTGGTAAATTTTACACTCTTTGATAACTTGGGCCATGTCGTTCACAAAAATATTGAAAAGTAGAGGAGAAAGAACAGAACCCTGAGGCACTCCCGCCAGTAAAGAAAGCCGAGAACTTCTGAAGTTTCCAATTAGGACAAACTGGGACCTTTTAGATAGAAAATTTTCCAGTAAAGAATAAAATGGGCCGCGAAAACCAAGGCGATATAATTTTGCTAGGAGTAACTGATGGCTGACAGTGTCGAAAGCCTTGGACACATCAAGAAAAAGAGCACATGCAAACATATTACTTTCGAATGTTGCATATATGTAATCAGAAAAATCCTCAAGGGCCGGTTGTGTGCCTTTCCCAGTAATGAATCCATACTGAGTAGATGAAAATATTTCGTTCTTATCTAAAAAACTGCTCATCGTCAGAAATAGGTGTTTTTCGAGAATTTGTCCTAAAATAGGTAGAATCGAAATAGGGCGATAATTTGCAACATTGGATCGTTCTCCTCCTTTGAAAAGTGGCCGCACAATAGCAGCTTTGAGCTCGTCAGGTATGCTGCCAGACGTAATGAAGCCATTCAGCATAGCAAGCAAAACGTTCTTAATATATGTGAAATTTCTCTGAAGATCATACGCTCGAATACCATCAATACCGGGAGATTTGCTGGCTTTGAAACTAAATAAAAGGGAGTGCAAATCCTTCTCGTCCAAGCAAGGAAGGAAAGCTGACGCCAAAAATTCATCCTTTAGTGTGCATGAGTTCACAAGAGTGTTTCTGGGCACGCCAGAGTATTTTGCAAAGAAGTCGTTAAAGTCGTCTGCTAATTCTGAGGTAAGTGACCCGAAATTTCGTTCGAGGGTTCGGTCAATAGAATTTTCAGAACTAGTGCCTCGGAATTGATTAATAAGTGACCATGTTTTGGCTGAATTAAATCTAAATATTTCGAATTGTGATTTAAAAAACTGTCTCTTTGCAGAACGAATGACAGCGTTTACTTTATTTCTTAACAGCTTGAATTCATTCTGTAAATCTTTGTTGTTTGGAGATCGGCGACATCGACTCCACAGGACCTCTTTCTCTTTAATCATCTTAAGTATATTATTGTTTAGCCATTTATGATGAGGTCTCCGCTTTTTTAAAGTAACAGTTCTACTGGCATTAACAGTAAGCGAGCGAAAAACTTGAACAAAACTTGAGTATAAATCAATGTTATTAACTGTACCTAAAAAGGTCTGCCAGTCATGAGAGGCAACTGATTTGTCGAATACAACATTATCAATGATTTGGGCTTGTCGTGAACTTTCGCATTTAGAGTTTGACGCCACTGGGTGCGTTAGTTGACACCCCACGAAGTAGTGATCTGCTAATTTTTTCTGAATCACAGCAGATTTCACGTAGACACCTGGTGCTCGTATTAAAATATGGTCAATGCAGGAAGTGACTAATCTTGTTCCTAGAATTTCTTCTCGGGTTGGAGCATCAACAACGCATTCTAAGCCGAAGTTCGACAAAATGTTAAGATAGTCGCATACGATGGAATTGGCTGCGTTCATTGTGTCTATATTAAAGTCGCCCACCAAACAAAGTTGCTGTATGGAAGATAATGTGGAGAGAGTTGCCTGCAGCTCATTTAGAAACATTCGAACATTTTCTGAAGGAGGCCTGTAGAAACATAACAAAGAAAGTGAGAAGGTGGAATTGTCAAGTTTGATAGATAAATTTTCGACGTGATAAAAATCTAGATTAAGGGGAGAAACTTGCCACATTTGATGTACAAAAGCCGCTATGCCTCCGCCACTACGATTTGGACGCGTGAAACAAAAGTTGTTGTAGTCTTTGAGAGTGAATTGATAAAGCATAGAGTCCGAGACATTAATTTCTGTGAGTATAAATGCATCGACATGAAACATAATATTTTGTACCATTAGGAGAAAATGATCCCAATATTTTCGAAGGCTCCGGATATTAACATGTAAACATGTAAACGTCGCACCTTTTGGTTTATCTAGCAAGGTTTGAAAAGTCGAAAAATTATTACACTGGGAAAAGGTGGCTCTCATAGCTTAAACGATTTTTGCAATATCCCCTACGGAGTTGATCCGTAGGACAGGAGAGCCTTCACTCTTTCTTGCATAGATGTGTGCATGTTTTACCCAGATAAACTTGTAATGGCTTTCTTTTCCCTTGGTCCTCGCCATCCAGAAAAGCTCACGGTTGGAACGAGTGAGATTGTCATTAAAGAATAGCTTGGGCTGACTGCCGACGTTGCTGAGCTCTCTTAGTCGCCCACGGCATCTCATCCATTGCTCCTTGAGGGCAACCGACGCAAACCTGACCAGTATCAATGGAGCAGCGTTTGGTTTGTCTGCCTTCTTCGGGGGTAGACGGTGGACGGAGAGAACATCCGATGGCGTAAACTGTGACAGGCCGATGTTAGAGGCTAAGTCACAGAGAACGATGTTCAAGTTTTCTTTTGACGTGGAAGGCATGCCCTGAATTTCCATGTTAGGTAGGCGATGTTGTTGCTCGGCGTCATTCAGTTCAGCCTGAAGCAGGTGAATAGCATTCGCCTGCTCCTTTACTGTGTTTTGGAGTGATTGGACGTCCGCCCCAAGGTCCTTGGTTACTTTTTTTGCTCAGTGATTTCAGTCAGAACCGAGTCGTACTGAGCACTCAGGAAGACAACGGAGTCCTGGACCTCTTGGACGGTCGTCCGCAGTAACTCAACTGTGGGTTTTAAGGCCAACAAGGCATCGACCTTCGCTGGAAGCGTGAGAAGTGAATCGACGCTCTGTTTTAACGACAGCAGCACGTCAAGCTTTTCATTGACGGATGCTAACTGGGCGGAGAAGGAGTGAGGTTCATCCTGAGATGTAGCCTCCATGTTTCCAGCGCCCGTGCGGTTGTCCCTGCTGCGACAGGTCTTGCAGCGCCACTTTTCTCGTTTAGCTGCTCCCATCGTCGTAAAGGTAGCCTCCGCAATCCCGGCACATTGACCCAAGTGAAGGGAACTATGGCACTCCATGCACCTCATACATCTACCATCCGTCGGCACACACACACCACACACGCCGCAGGCAGGAGGTGGGGACATAATGAAGAACGGGAGACCCAGTTGACAAGAGGCAGCGAGGAGGAAGAAGATGCAAAGGTTGGAAAATGAGAGTACGGGCTCACCGGAAGAAACCTGAAGGCACACAACTACACATGCAGAGACCACAACACATGCATTGATGAAGGCGCCGATGATGATGCGTAGAAGTCTGGTTGAAGAGGAAATCAGCGGAGAGCCGTCTGTGTTTTAGTCCGCAAGTGGTCTCGCCAGGATGAGACCGACCATCGGCATAATAGCGCTGAACTTGCAGTCGACTGAGTAGTCGCCCCAGACGATCTCCCCACCTGGTGTAGATGGAAGATTGTCGCCAGGAGCCTCAATTCGACGAAGACATAGAGAGCCGAGGCAAATATTTCACAGCGGTGAAATGGCCTTCCGAACCATGAGACTTCTTCTTCTTCGTTAATAATAATAATAATAATAATAATAATAATAATAATAATAATAATAATAATAATAATAATAATAATAATATAATAATAATAATAATAATAATAATAATAATAATAAATAACAGACGACTTACCTCGACGGCGTACGATTTGTTTCTCATTCTGGCCTGCACTACGCCGGTAATGCACTTCAGGTCGTCGTCGTAACTAATCTGCATGACGTGATTTGAATTTACTGCAATTTCGCCCCTCTGAACTAAGCTGGGTTCTTCACAGAAAAAAAACGCACATTGCGGAGGCCTCTACGGCCATGACGATGCACTTGTTTTTGTCGCTCGTTTACCGACGCAATTCAATGAAGACACCCGCTGCAACAGAGGCCAGCAAATCTATCGTGTCATCTGCTACCAAAGCAAAGCGGAGTGTAATACATCAGAAATGGCTTTCATCGTTGCAATACGACACTGAGACGACAAGAACATCTTCATAATTAGATATCAAGAAGTTAGGATGCTTACAAAAATTATTTACTTACTTGTAAGGAAAAATCTAGCCTCATGTGGAGTCTCCACGCATTAGTTCATAGCAACGTCCCTAGCAACGGTTTGTTTGGACCCAGACGCCATGTTGTGACGTAGTCACTAACGGGGTCAATTGAAGCTACGCGCCCGCGCCAGTAACGGAGTATACATCTTTCCATAAAACCGTACGAGGGCGCGTTCATTGCTGTGTTTGTGCCATGTGCTTCCAAAGGCTGCTCGAGTTTCAAATAGAAATCATTCACATCGACATCATTGAGATCACATTCATTACCATACAATGTCAGCGTTACTCTAAAATTCTCCATTTCGGTTGCGTTCAAACAGAATATATATATAATTAAAGATACATGTAAGACGTTGGTATATTTCTTTCAACATCAGATTATCAATAGACTTAATTATTAATGAAAAAAAATATATAAAAGCGCTCTAAAAAGTACTTTAAAATCTGCTACCCACTCGCCTAAAAAAATTTACGTTTAGGTCACTGGGGCTAAAAAATACACTTTTACTCTTTTCTTGAACATGGAGAATCTTCGACCTCGGCATACTATTTCGACAATATTGAGGTGGTTATTTATAAGGTCAGATAATTGGTAATCAAGTTGAATCAAACTACCATCAAAATGATGAGTTATATAGAGCGCCCTTCTGAACACCCGTCTTGAAGAAAAAAAGTATGCTATTGCTTGTTTTATCACAGATCAAAATGCAGTCAAAGACTATAAGATACACAAGCACAAACACGCATACTAATAGCGCAAGTCCGCGGTGCACGGTTTGCGCTTGATTGCTTTGACCGGGGACAAAAAACGCACTATAAGACGCTGAGCTCCGTGACATAGTGTTTTCTGGCTCTGCTTGATTGACCTCATTGACCTGTTATGTCGGCTGCGCTCTGACTTACAGCGAAAATGAATTTAAACGTTTATGTCGTGCGAAAGCTCTTTCATTCACGAAATGCTGACAAGGCATGTCTTATATATCTTCTTGAACGTTTGATTACGTTCTTCACTGATTGATTGACTATGTTTTTAATTCTTAAATAGTTAAAACGATAGCTACTGGCTTGTGAGTCACTAACGAAATCGCTTTGCCAACCCGGCAGCGCGGAACAAAGCCAGTATAAAGAAAAATTTTGCCCAGCTAGGCACTCTCGATCAGGTCGATGAGCTATGCTCGCTTCGGCTGGGGTCCGACGCGCCAATGCACAGGCGCGAGCTCCGGTTCTACGTCAGTGTCAGCCGGGCTCGTGCATCAGCACGTCGGGTCACCGCCATGCCCGTAGCCCGATCCGTCTGGACTCATGAAGAAGCATGCGGAGCATTCGTCTGGGCACTGCTAGCACCACTGGCGCGTTTGCTGGCATTTGTGTCAGCGGGAGCACGCGCTGAGCGCTGAACGTGCACGGGCGAGCAGCAGAAAGGAGGAAATTAAGAGCAGAGGAGGAACGGCACTGCCACGAGCCTGTTTTCTGGCCACACGGATGAGTGCCGCCATCTAGTGGTTGAACTAATGGCTTGTTCAAGATGGCCGCCGTGGGACCGCCGCCTTAAGCCGTAGCAGCTTTTCTGCCGTGCCTTCTTCTTACTTAGTGAGGGTAATAGTGTTGGTCTTTGTCTGATACTGGGTTTTGAAATCCTCTTGGCTTTTGAGTTCCTGCCGTTTCCGCGGCCTGCCTGATGTCCCTGGCTCTGAAGCCATTTACTGCTTCCTTACATACCGGCTTAAGGACAATGGCCTTGGTAGTTTTACTTTCTGGCCTCTCATCCGATGGACATAGCAGCAGCTTTCTTCTCAGGTCCTTCGATTGACGTCAGCGAGCGTTTACGGTGGCGCCTGTTCTGCACTGGTGTCCAGGAGTTGTCCTCCATGTTTTCCGCCAAAAGGGTGGCTTCTGTCTCGTTAGGTTGAGCATTCTGGCTCTTTAGCGGGGTCTTTGTCAATTGTGGTGCTTGAGCTATCGTGGGATATTCTTGTCAAAGGCTTGAGCTCAACCTTTCTGCTGAGGCTGGTTGCGCGCCTTTTCGCCTGCTGTGCGGTAGCAAGGTAGGTCAGGAAGCTTACAAAGAGCCTTCCGATATCTTCCCTCGCAACTCCAAATTCGTTCAATTTGCCGAGGGTGTTCTGGTCCAGTACAATTCGAAGGCCTTCCGTCGATGAGCCCGCCGTGGTCGCGGTTGTCCCTGTAGTGGCAGCCTGAGCTTCCGTGCCTCACATTCCAGACGTTAGGTTTAGCGAGGGTGTCCATAGTCTCGGGTTCCATATTCACCAAACTGGTCCCTCCCGGATCCAAAATCGACGGTCGGAGGGTGGCGGGGGTTCCCCTTGATCCATGGGGCCCTCTTCTGGGGCGCGAGTGCCTTTTAAACTCGGAGTTATAAATATATGTCGGCGGAGCTGGGAAAGACGCGTCCGTTAGAACGAGCGCTTCGTCGTTCTAACGGTAAGGCTGTACTGAGTACCGTAATTTGAACTGTTACAATTTGATGTAAGAAGTGGGATCGGAGTCGAAATGCCCCTCATGCGACAGAAAACGCCGCAAGGTGAACCCAGCTCTGTTACTGAAGCCACTCCCTGTGCGATCAATTACCGTTTCGGTATGTGAGCGCGAAAGGGGACAAGGGACACACAAAGACACGTCAGACACGGACAGCTTTTTTGTGTGTCCCTTGCCTCGTTTTGCGTTCGCATACCAAGTTGTTTACCCAACACGCTCTTTCTAATTCTATCTATGTTCAATTATCTTCGCTCAACCTTCGCTCAACTCACGGAACAGAGACAAGAGTTCCAAGTTACGGTAGCCAGCATGGTCGAGTCACAGCTGCAGCCTATCACGCCGGCACAATGTGATTATTCTTTGACGAAGAGTAACCGCGTTGGTAGGAAACGGAAGCAAGGAGAACCACACGACTCCCGCAACAGTGAGCACTGATTCATCTAGTTCAAAGCCTCTTTGCTTGAAACTGACGCCATTTGACGAGAGCGAACCACTAAACCTTTACTTTAAGCAAGCTAAAAATCGTTGCTCAGGCCAATCAATTGTCAGAAGACGATACAACTCGTGCTCTCGCGGCACAACTACAAGGTTCAGATATCACTCTCCTGGCTCAACTTTAAGCCAAAAAGTCAACCTACCAAGCACTAGTAGCGGCACTTCAGGATCTCTTTGACGAAAAGCATCTGCAACAAGTTCGTTACGGCGAGTTACGTTGTCCTCGACAGCAACCGGGAGAAACACTCCAAGCCCTTGCTATGGAAGTTGAGTGTCTGGCACGTAAAGAGTTTGTACGGGTTGCCGCTGAAACTTTTAATATTCTCAGCACTACTCTCTTTGTAGACGCTATTGCAAATGCCCAAATGCAAAGTTTTATTTTTTTCGAGTTGGAGTGCCGAAGATTATTTGAAATGCTCTGGCGCAAGCGTTGGAGATGTCAATTATCCATAATTTACAATAAGATTCATTGGTGGATTCTTAGGGAATGCGTTAGTATAACCCTTACAAACGCCACACACGTAGGAAACGCAAACACTTTTTTTTTTGGCTTTTTTTTTATTTATTTTTTGCTCCCTCTACTATTTTCTTTCAGCCTTTTCCCCGGCTCTGGTTACAGCGTCAGTGTTAATGTTTTCCAAAGGGGAATGTGTGCGGCGTTTCCCAGGGGTCATGCTAACATATTTCGTAGGAATCCACCAATAAATCTTCCTGTAATGTTTTTCTCTTTTTTTTGTACTCTGCCTGTCAGAGTACGTCGACGCACTTGAATGCGGTCATATATATCACTTGTAGAAAAAACAAATCCATACCACTCGTGGAAGAAACCGCATCCATATCACTCGTTGAGAGAACCGCATTTATCATTGTGTGTGTGTGTGTCTCACACACACACACACACACACGCACGCACGCACGCATGCGCGCACGCACGCACGCACGCACGCACGCACGCACAGCAGCCAACGTACCGCTACTACGGAACTCCAGAGCGAAGAATAACCGGCGACGGCAGAGCAGCAACTGAGCACGCCCGCATTCCACCAGTACCGCGGCGCAACACCTCCTAGATTACAATGCCGTTGAGCTGAATGTGATGGCGTTATCAGAGAAGGCCAACGCTGGGCACAAATTGGATACGACAATTGCGTCAACGTTCGGCTCAAACTTGACTCGAAGCCGAGCGATGACGCAGCACTCGTTTCTAATCTGTGTCCAGCGTTTGCCTTCTCTGATTAAGCCATCTCATTCAGCACTACGGCTTAGTTATCGTGGAGGTGTTGCGCGGCGCCTCCTCTCTAGCTCCGCGCCATCTGTGCGCGTGACTTTGACGAAAGCGAAAGGGCTCGTGTTGACGAAAAACGAGTGGTGTCTGTCAGTTTGTCAGCTCCTGAAAAGATAGAGGTTGACGCCTGCTGATGTCAGCGCTTCGGACCAACGGGAACGTCGCACGTGTCGCACTCTCACCGTCCTTCTCCCCCTCTCCTCGGCACTGACAAATGAAAGATACCGCCGGGTTTTCGTCAAAACGAGGGTTCCAACGACAACGCATTCAAAGCGACAACAGACACCCCACGTCTACCACATAAAGATTATCCCCGAGTTCAAAATAAAAGGCAATGTTTCCAGTGCGGAAGACCACAGGACATTTGGTGGCTGAATGTACCACCTCAACGGGAAACGAATTTCTCGATCCACAGGGGCAGGAAAGAGAATAGAATGCCATGAAGTCCCCATCATCTCTCTATCAAATCGCCCTACTGCTGTTCCAACTTAAACTGTGAAAATTGAAGGGATTGGCAGAAAAAAGTGTCTTCTCAATATCGAAGCAGCGGTTAATATCATCGACGCAGGCTCGTATCGGCCAATTGGGATATTCCTTTACTTGCCGCTCAACTCTTTACACCCAGTGGTGCCATGATTAGTACTGAAAAACGGGTTAAGCTTCAGGTTACCGCCTTCGATGAAGCTTCACTAAAAGACTTCGTCATTTTGTCCAACTCTGTCTTTTCCCGTCGTCTTGGGCAAGTGGTCTTGAGCTACGAATTTTGCCAAGAGAATAGGCTCTTCAACTGAAACCGCGAATCAAAAGACAAAGTACCCTTAGCACACCAGTAGACACGTCGGCAAACGGTGTATTACCACTCATATAGGGAGTATTCACTGGCGGCCATAGCTGTGTGCACGACTGCTGAGCGCGTGCTGACGCCGAGCTTCAGCAGTTCTTTTGCAACGTGCATTCCACACCATCCAGATTACCGGTCCTAGCAGCCTATTAGTGTGAGCTCGTTCCAAGCATGCGCTCTAAACAGTGACCTCAAATATGGCGTCCAGTGAATACCCCCTATTCCTGTTACACGAGCACCCTTATTCGGGGGTTAACTCAGCTTTAACTGCTGCTACGCTGCATCACAGTTACCGCACTATACTCTCGGACACCTATTTCAGAAGTGAAGTGCGCTCGTGCACTGCTTTCGTGGGTGCTCAAGATGATCAAGCGAGCGTTCGCCCATAGCTTTCACTGCACAGCCGTATAATGTTGTCCGCAAGTATTGTGCGCTAACGGTGGCTCAGCGTAATTGCAGTGAAGTCTGCCCGCGTAACAAGGGTATAAAAGCATTCGAACGTTGTTTGGATGTTTCGCTAGCATTGTTTGCGTCGTATTGGTAGAGAGTTGGCACCTGATTTTGCAAATCTGCTACCACTTCGGCCATGCTGCCAGTGCTAAGGTAGAGTTTCAAGATGACTCAAAGGTATACGTGAAAGACTGTACAACTATACCTTCCCAGTGTGCTGACGACCAACAAAACCAAGGTTAACTTTGAAGCTATCTTTAAGTTCTTCCTTTGTGCTAAACCAAAAAAAGGAACTAGTTTCGCCACGAAACTCGTTTCTTGAACTAATGGAGTATTTGTCGCACTGGTGATTAATCCTAGAGCATCGCCGACATTACTCGTAGTTCAGAGAAATATAATCGGACGCTCCAACCATTCGTTAAGAACGAAACTTTAACAGTCGCCTGCGTTTTACTTATGTCAGACAACGCCCACAAATTTAGTAGTCTGGCCGTATCTCTGCCGTGGGAACAGTTTCAGTTCGGATCGAATCTGGCTACTGAACAAGAAACTGACATTAAGGCGGCGGTCCCACGGCGGCCATCTTGAACAAGCCATTAGTTCAACCACTAGATGGCGGCACTCATCCGTGTGGCCAGAAAACAGGCTCGTGGCAGCGCCGTTCCTCCTCTGCTCTTAATTTCCTCCTTTCTGCTGCTCGCCCGTGCACGTTCAGCGCTCAGCGCGTGCTCCCGCTGACACAAATGCCAGCAAACGTGCCAGTGGTGCTAGCAGTGCCCAGTTCGCACAGAAGCGGAGCTGCAGCTAGCTCATCGCCCCGATCGAGAGTGCCTGGTTGGGCAACATTTGTTCTTTGATACTGGCTTTGTTCCGCGCTGCAGGGTTGGCAAAGCGATTTCGTTAGTGGCTCACAAGCCAGTAGCTATCGTTTTAACTATTCAAGAATTAAAAACATAGTCAATCAATCAGTGAAGAATGTAATCAAACGTTAAAGATGTATAAGACATGCCTTGTCAGCATTTCGTGAATGAAAGAGCTTTCGCACGACATAAACGTTTAAATTTTCACTGTAAGTCAGAACGCAGCCGACATAACAGGTCAATGAGGCCAATCAAGCAGAGCCAGAAAACACTATGTCACGGAGCTCAACGTCTTATAGTGCGTTTTTTTGTCCCCGGTCAAAGCAATCAAGCGCAAACCATGCACCATGGACTTGCGCTTGTAGTATGCGTGTTTGTGCTTGTGTATCTTATAGTCTTTGACTGCATTTTGATCTGTGATAAAACAAGCAATAGCAGACTTTTTTTCTTCAAGACGGGTGTTCAGAAGGGCGCTCTATATAACTCATCATGTTGATGGTAGTTTGATTCAACTTGATTACCAATTATCTGACCTTATAAATAACCACCCCAATATTGTCGAAATAGTACGCCGAGGTCGAAGATTCTCCATGTTCAAGAAAAGAGTAAAAGTGTATTTTTTAGCCCCAGTGACCTAAACGTAAATATTTTAGGCGAGTGGGTAGCAGATTTCAAAGTACTTTTTAGAGCGCTTCTGATATTTTTTTCATTTCTTTTGCTGAAGATCTCCATCGAACCCGCGATGCGAGTACAATCTGTAATAAACTCACCTTATGTTTTTTATCCAGTTCTTTCGCGCTTTGGGGTCTTGCGGAAATCTGAAGAAACTGCAACAATCTTTCTCCACGCGATGGTTACAACCAGGTACGACGCACCCTCCCATAGCGCGAGTCCTCAAACAATATTTGGGATCTCAACCGATCGCCTGAAGAGCTTTTCTCCCGCGGGTGCAATGTGATATTTTAGCAGACGATCATCTCGATAGACGCCCGGACTTTCGATAAACTATATTTGGCATCGCACGCCACTATGAATTATTATAAGTGTCTGAAATCATTATATTTAAAAGAAATGCAATATCAGAATATCGTCTTTATTCACACGATTCAGACGCCGGCGCCGGCTTGGCCGGCGGGCGTGCGGGCAGACGGCATACTACTTGCTATCGTCGTCATGCTGAAGGCATCTTGAGGACCGGAAGTTGCAGTCGTAAATATTTCAGAAACAAGCGATTACCGGCACACTTCTGTCGAAACATATATGACATTCAAGCTCTCTATATTTGTGATCTTTAGAAGTTTAAATCCTACTCCTGATTTTTGAACGGTCGGGTTTTCGTAGTGAAACCTAGCCACATGTATTTGTCCATAACAACGACCCTAGCAACGGTTTGTTAGGACCCATGACGTCACACTTACGGAGTCAATTATGGTTTCGTTTGCGCGAGAACATGTGCAAAGTTCGAAGTCTACGGGAGATTCGTGGTTCGAATGAGGCATGGGATCCAATTGAAAGAGTAGATTTGCATGCGACATATGAAGCACAGATGTCCCGTGGACTAAGTTATAACTAGGACTGGGCGTTAATTTTAATCGAATAATTAATCAGTGGACCTATTGCTATATTACCCAAGCATCAAGGAGAATGCAGGGATTGGTGTTCACGGGCCACACGCGCACGCCTTCCCAGTATAAAAGATTAGAAGTAAATAACCAAAATAAAGCGTTGACGAACGCGCGTGCAAGATGCCATTTGTTTTAGGTATTCCTTCTGCGTTCACTCGAGCGCGACGCAGGAGCTACGAGCGCGGTATGTGGCTGGACGTGCTTAGCACGTGCGGCGCGGCGCTGGAACACCAATCCTTGCATTCTCCTTGATGCTTGGGTAATATAGCAGGTTTCGTACATTCCCATGCATCATAGTTTTAAAAAAGTCCAAATGAAATTTTTTGTTTGCCTTTGTTAAATTTGTAATAAACGGCAAAATGTACAATTTCAGATTTTAAATCAACTTTGATGTGTATTTGAGAACAGTCGAAAGATAGCCACACTCACAAATTATTATACTTCTGCCGCAGAAGCAAACAGGTTCGTTAATTTTTTTCCAGCAATAGGGAACTCCTTTCATTGTTCACAATAGACCTATTGCTAAATTACCCAAGCATCAAGGAGAAAGCAGAGAATGGTGTTCCCACGCCTTTCCCGTATAAAAGATGCGAAGTAAATAACCAAACTAAAGCGTTGACGAACGCGCGTGCAAGATGCCATTTGTTTTAGGCTTTTGCTTCAGAACTGTTACTGCTGCAGAAGCAACCACGTGAGACGCGTGGAACACCATTCCCTGCATTCTCCTTGACGGTTGGGTAATTTAGTAATAGGTCTGTAGGCTCAGCTGCGCTAAACGGACAATCGCATGACGTTGAAGTAGTTGGGGGCACATATAACCTTCCCCACTTCTTTCGAGCACACATCTCGCCTCTACAGTTTACTTTAGGTCAAATTTTCACCTGAAGTTTGCCTTCATACAGGTGTACTCGTACACATCTGCGTGGTGAAAGCGTTAAATTTTTACTTTTTCCTTTGTCAAAATTTAACCGATTAACTGGTTAAAAATTTAATCGCGATTAAATCAATAATTCATTCATCGGTAAGTTATTAGATCAAGTGCCCAGACCTAGTTATAACGCAACGTAGGAAAACATAAGCAAACGCCCCTTTGTGAGTGGACATTGCCTCGTTCAGCAGTTTGAAGAGCAATGGCCGGGCTAGAGTAAACAGGCGCGATCTCTTACGGCCTTTGCACCGGGAGTAGTTGCTCCCTGCGGCGACAGCTTGGAGGGGTAGCTGTAACCCCACCGCTCCTACAGCGTTATAATTCCTTCTGAGAGGCACGTCCTCTTCACCGTGTTGTCCTCCTTGCTCCGGGGTTTAGTTGGATAAGTTTCTAGAGTAATTAGACCTACAGGTCGTGAGGCCGGCTGCCTTCAGGGGCTTATGCGGAACACGTCTTTCTCTTCGTCTCCTTAAGAAACAAGTTGTTATAGACAAGCATTCAATTATTGTAAGCCGAAACTTATTTCAATCGGCTCACTACAGTTATTTCAAGCCAGTATAATTGCACACATGTTTAATCGCAGTGGTCGGGGAACAGTTGTTCAGGATGGCTCAGGCAGTGTTGGGCATAGTTGAGTGGTCGCACCCCTACGCGGCTAAAGAAGTCCCATTGCTCCTCGGCGAGAGTGAAGGCCACAAGAAAACCGCTCTGTAGCCCGGTCATGGAAGAACATGGCAGGGCAGCACTGAGCATCTCGCTTGATTTTATTTCGCAACACTCATTGCGGGGACTCCGAAAAACAAAAGAGAAGCGCGGAGGAACCTTCACCGAGTTGGGATCCTGGGCCGGCTTGCTAGGAACAGCGTCTCAGCTGAGACTGAGTGAAAGAAAGCAGTGCAAAGGGTGGGGCGCGCGACTGTCTTGAGACGCGGCTTGAGTCCATCTCAGCTCGAGCGCTGGCTTTGGCATTGCTTTCTTTCCCACAGTCTCAGCTGAGACGCTGTTTCTAGCAAGTCGGACCTGTCTGCTGATAATTACTCGCAAAGGACAAGAGTCGTGGTTGGTGTAGAGCGCAAATTGGAAGCTTGGAGTCGTTGCATGATTAAACCAACACCATGAAAGTTGATCGTCTGACATTGTTCTTATTTGAATAAATGAAATAAAAATTAATCCAAAGAAAGATGACCTAGTGAGGGTTTCGCACATGTGCAACGCTTTTGATAGAGCACTTCATGGAAAGGGGGTTTATTAGACCATTTTTCTGAGCCTCAGATTTGAGCCACGATGACTGGCTGTTTGTTGCCTTACCATGAGGCCATGAGGACCAGTCACTGCGGTTTGCACATAACACTCTCCGTAAGTTGTCTACGAGTAGAGTAACGTTAAAACTGAAAATCTTAAATCCCCGCACGATGGCGAACAAAACAGAACCAGCGCGGTTGGAAAGCTGGAACCTTAAAAAAATGTCAGTTCAAAATCTTGGAGTGAAGGGAAAGAAATTCTCCCTCGTCGTCACCATCATATGGAGTTCAATATTTGCACCGTTCGTGGTGTCGGAACATGGCGGGCAGCATTGAATAGCTTATTTATAGGCACTAGGTGTTTTCGAGAACTTGCTCGTGACCCTTGTAACGCACTTCTCGTTTTTTTTTTTCTTTCTTGCAAGATCAACTGATTGACTGCAAGAACGAGAAAGTAGCACGAGGAAATATTTGAGAAAAGAATCCCTCTAGCGTCAGGGACGGAATCAGCGCCACTTTGCCTGAACTTCTCAACCTCGAATTTCAGCCACCTTTCAAAAGATGGCGCAAGTGCGCGTCGTCTGCTACAACATAGGTTCTTTTTATTATTTAGGACAATTAGTATGCTTTCATAAAATTATAATCATAGAAAGTGATTTTAATTAGAAAGATAAAAGCTCTAATTCAAGAATCGTTGTTTAAATAGCTGTCCTTTTCTTTGAAACCGGTTTCTTGCGTACAGAGTCGAGCTTCAAAATAGTCCCATGATTTAAAATTATTTTAAACAAATCTGAATATGAATACAAAAAATCACGCTTGCAGTGAACCAGCTCAGTTCCTCTAGCATATAATTAAAAAAAATTAGATCAGATGCCAGAACGCTGTCTGAGAAAACCAAGAACGCGTTAAGGGAATTCTTTGAAATTTTATCACAATCAAGTTGTGTTTACAAGAAAACGGGTGGCGTTGCACTTCTAATATTTTGTATGTTGAGTTACTGTATTTACCAGGAGCATTCCCTTAAATGTCGTTGCTGCGTTATGATGTTAAACTGAGTTACGAGACTTCAAAATCGCATAAAAAAGGCTCTTTTTGAATAAATATTAAAAAATGTGAGTTGGCTAATTAAGAAAAACAGGTATGCACGGAACTAGACGAGTCCTTCATCTATTCAATAAAAAATAAGAACGCATCTTGGATGCATTACAAGTCTAGAAACTTGGAATGCAAAGAGGTATGTCTTTGAAAATATCAAAACTTGCACTTTTTGTTTTCTTATTGTGCGTTAAGTTTTGAAACATGCGTATCATATTTTGCACTAAAAGAGTAATGATGAATTGGCGATTTATTTGCGAAAAGAACGAAATATGTAACACGCGCACAGACGCGACATTTGCACCGCAAACAGGAGCGTTAGCACAGCTGCCACCGGTATTATGGTTGGGGCCGTGGGACCGCCGCCTTAAGAGAGTATTGTTGTCGTATCGACATTGCTTTGCCCTCAGCAAACAAGAGCTTAAAAGTACACCGTATGGAAAACACACCATCAATAATGGAGACAGTCGACCGATACATCAACCTGTACGTCGCTTAGCTCCTGCGGAGCGGGAATCCATCCAAAATGCAAGTCACTGCGATCTTAGAACAAGTCAGTCCATCGAGGAGTCCGTAGTCGTCTCCCGTTGCATTAGTGCGAAAAGTGGATGTACAGTACGGTTTTGCGTGTATTATCGAAAACTGAACAGTCTAACAAAATTTGCTTCCTACCCTCTTCCACGTCTTGATGACACGCTTGATTTACTCCACGGAGCGGAGTACTTCACAGCAGTATACTTGATGTCGGTTACTGGCAGGTGCCACTGGACAAATGGGATGCTGAAAAGTCTGCCTTCAACACTCCGGACTGCCTCTACGAGTTCAGCAGTCTTCTTTTCGGCCTTTGCAGCGCACCAGCAACGTTTCAAAGACTACAGGGTTTTAGGTAATCTGAAGTGGACGATGGCACTGGTGTGTTTGGACGACATTGTTGTCTACGCCAACATGTTTCAAGAATGTTTACAAAGGCTGTTGCTCATGGTTGTGGCACTGGTTGAGGCAAACCGTCGCTTTAAGCCTCAGAAGTGTTTTTTTTTTTTTGATTGCAAGAAGGTTATTTATTTGGGCATGTGATAAAACAGAACAGGATTACCCTGATCCTTCTTAGCTCGAAGCTGTGTCCGAATATCGTATACCAACAACTATAAAATGTGTAAGAGTTTTGGGATTTACAGCATATTTTCGCCATTTTATTTCACAGTTTGCCACTCGTGCCGCTTCCATCAATCATCTGCTTCGGAAGAACGTGCTGTGGCATTTGGAGTGATAATGAAGAGTCACCGTTATACGATCTGAAGATGGCACTTCTAAGCGCTCCAGTATTCGCCTATTTTGGTCCATCTTTGTCGAAGACCTTTCTCCACACAGATGCCAGAGCAAAGGCCTGGGGGCTGTGCTACTTCAAGAAGCTCCAGAAGGTGCCCAAAAAGTAATTTCTATACAAGTCACCGACTTACACAACAAAAATAGAAATATCATTCCTCTGAACTGGAATGTTTGGCACTCGTCTGTGCGGTCCAGAAAGTTTCGTCTGTAACTTTATGGTCGCCCTTTTACAAAGGTTACTGATAATTCAGCTTTGACCTGGCTTCAAAGCAAACAAAAGCTTGACCGCAAAGCTGTGCACGTTGGTGCCATTATCCTAACAAGAATACGACTTCGAAAATCATACATCGCATGTGAACAGAGTCCTCAGGACTGCAGCCTTTGTGGTCACGGCCAACCCGGTAGACGAACACCCTAATGCTCCGGAATATGACACTTACTTGAGGCACTACGATTCGATTTACATTACTGGCAACGATCAAGCGCAGGGCATGTGGAAGGCATCGTACAGCGGCTTGCATCACCTGTTTCAACGGTACTTATGCAGCGGCTACACGTCGAGCATACCGCATGCAAGATGGTCTACTTTGTCACAGTGGGCCCAATACTCACCAATGTGCTACCGGTGGTTCCGTTCTGCTTCGTGAGCTGCTGTACCTCAACTCTGCCATGACGATCCGACAGCAGGCCATCTAGGTCGCGACGAAAACTGTTAGCCATGCTCCGCGGAACGATATTGGTGACGGCGTATTTTGAAAGATTTTTCCCAGTCATGTAGCTTCTTGTGAAACGTGCTAACAAAGTAAATTACTCAAATAGCCCACCGAACACCGATATTTATCCCAATCCACCACCACAAGCTGTTTTCGAGCTTATTGGACTGGAGTCATCTGGGGCCATTTCCGAGGTCACACAAAGGCAACCGTTTTATTATTGTTGCCTATTGACCATCTCACCTAATGGATCGAACTGCGTGCTGTTCCCACGATTTCAGCGAATTACGTGGTAGAGTTTCTACGGGAACAAATTGTTCTACGTCACGGGATGTCACGCGTTATGCTCACTACAATGGAACACCGTTCAGCTGCTGACTTTTCCGACATGAGCTGGCAGCCTATGAAATACAGCACGTGCAAAGCAGCGTCTTACCGGCCTCAAACCAACGCACTCAGTTGATCGTGCTAACCTCACTATTGTTTACTTACTGTACGCATACGTAAATACATCACATGACAATTGGGATCTGTATGCACCAGTACAGTATCCTTTGCTCTAAATACATCGCAACAAGCAAGTACCCTGACCATGCCCATTTAGGTTGTTATACGATAGAACTCCAGTTGTACCTCAAGAGTCAACGTTGCCCACCACGTAGGACGAGAAGACAAAGATGAGTGGCAACGTCGAGAGTCGACTCAAGGATGCTAGATGCAAGACTCATGTCTGCCATCCGCATAGCCCATCCAGCGGATGCTAGCCAACCATAGGTGGGACAGTCGGATGGCTATCATAGTGACCCGGAAAGATCTTGCGCTTGTGCAGTCGACTTACTGAGAAGAAAATGAAGGGCCACGAAACTACTTCCAAAGTACAAGGGCCCCCGTGAAGTGCTTCGACAGGACAGAGATCCTGTCAGATACCAAGTACAAGAGGGCATAAACGCAACACGAGAATCAAGCCCAGATTCTCCCGTACATCGAAGTCAGATATAGCTGAACGTTTTCAGGCAGATACACAACCAGACAGACCACATGAGACAGACTGCCGGGGACGGACCGTCCACTATAAGAGTGGAAAGTGTGACAGAAGAAAACTGAAGCGCATCTAGCTACAGCGTGCAAGCGGGGGACCAAGAAGAAGAGAAAGAGGGAGAACTGAGATTGAGGGGAATGATGTTCTGAGTATCTAAAATTGACCGGCGACAATGCGCGTACATGCTTTTCTCGAAATACGCTTCACATACCCCATTTTTGTCATTAAGCGGAAAACCGCAAAATGCTTTCTTCTCCGGGAAGAAAAAAAATATATTTGAAATTTTAGACCGATTCCAATTCGCAAACAAATAGGTCTTTTTTCGGTTTTCGGTTCGTTTCGATGCCACGTCCATCAGACCTTGTGGGCAACCACCCGTCGTAAATACTCTTCAAGATCAGAGCCTTGACTTACGATATCCTGAAGAGTTGCCATATGCCACCTAAAACGTATCGTACATCAGTGCTTTCAAAACTCTAATACATTGCGACCCATCATATACAAAACATCACGTCGCTGCGAACGCCACGGTTTTTTAGGATTCTACCAGTCCTTCGATTTCTGTGCCCAAACAGCAATACATAAAAGTCACGCCACATTTACTTAACGGTTTATAGAGACAAAGAAATGGAGCTGACTAGGAAACAACCGCAAAAAGAAAAGAAGCTCATTATAGCAGAAATTACTGTTCTTAATGACTAAATAGAGCTTTAGAGCCGCTTAAAAAGCCACGCATCCAAGTAACTGCGCTTCAGAGATCTTCGTGGTTAAAATTTTGCTTACCAGTTATCTCATGCTTCATCTGAAATCGCAAACAACTTTTTCGTCTTGGAAGCATGGTATAAGGCGCAGAAAACAACGGGCACAAAGAAGAAGACACACACACACAGGCGCCTTTGCATCATGCGTGCTTTCATAACATTCACCAACTAGCTCAACTACAAGTTCTTCTACGATACTTCTCAGTCTTGTTGTTTGTCAGTCCTGCGGCTGAAAAAGTGCGATCGCATTTAAAATTACTCACTTTGATCTTACGTAACGCAGCCACAACTACGAAAATATGGACTCAGGGGCTGTTACAAAATCAAAACGATTAATAAGGACAGGAACCCATAGATTGAACGTGATATTTTCATACAAAACGCAGGATCTCGCGCACTCGTAGAAGGGCCAAGGCTACTTGGTTAATGTCAGTCAAACATGCTGTAACTAACATGTCGCGGGAACTAAAACAAATTTTATCTGCTGCAAAGCTCCGTTATTATAAATAACTCTACTTTAGAAGGAGTCTTAAAGTTCTCTCCACCCAAATTTCTTCGGTACCTATACCATCCAAACCGGAGTCCGCTTGTGCATTAATATTAGACAAGGAACTAACTGAAGAAGCGAAAGTTGCCAACAGCTTTAATTATCATTTCAAACAATTTTCGACAGACCGGGCGGTGCATTAATGACCGATTAAGGGAACATCATGAATGTAACAAAACAGAAATCTCCGGTGGTCTGGGAATTCACTGCCGTGACTGTGGATGCGCACCGGACTACCAAACGACCAACATACTGAAAGAGTTGCTGACCAACTGACTCCGAGAAATAATAAAAAAGCTTATGAAATAAACAAACTAAAAGACTAATGTGTCAGCACGGCCTCTCCTTTGGTCTGTCCGATGAAGACATTTGTTTCCATACCGGTGCATGATAGGGACCGTCTATCACAAAGCACTAAATAATCTAACTGATAAAATGCTGAGACTGCATGCACTTTTGTGTATTTTCTTTCGTACTTTGTTTATTTCGCTGTTGCGCATGTGTATATATACTGGGAGCAGTGGGAATAAACCTTCAGTGGATAGTCAGCGCTGTCGCCTGTCTCGTCTTTTCTTTGTCCTCGTCTTGTCACTCTGTTTCTGAACCAAGATGCTCATCAACCAACTAGGCCCAAACATACCTTTTAGCAATCATTTCAAAACTGTTTTCACTCGCGATGATAGAAAAATAGCAAACATCGCCATGATAAAACTCTTCCAAAGTTCAGTGATCTCATTTTGGCTGAAGAAGGTACTTTTAATTTGCTTTTAAATGTCGATTCCAAAAAGTCGTTTAGTTCAGATTTAATGCTTTTTGGAGCATTACTCTGAGTGGGTATTTAAATACTTGCTGGTAATCTTTCGAAAATCACTGGGGTGGAGTGTCGTTCATAAAGGATGAAAAAAAAAGCTATAACCATACCCGTTTTTCTTTTGGGTGGCACGAAAAATGTCAAATTAGAGGCCTATATTCATGACGACTCAATGTTGTAAGCTCTAAAAGCATATAATTTGTAGACATTTTTGACGATGCAGAGAAGTTAATTATTTTGGTAGCTGGTTAGCATGGATGTGGAAAAGGGTTGTCTACAGTAACCCAGCTGCTTCAAATAACCCATGATTTTGGTCAAATCATCAACAGCAGAGGACAAGTCGACGTGTCGTTCATGGATCAAGACACTTATAAAGTTCCCCGCAAGACGCTTCTTTTAAAAATACGCAGTTCTTAATTCACAGAAGCTAGTAAAATGTTTAGCCTCAAACCTAGGAGGGAAAGAACAGTATGCGAATTTCAAAGTCTATTAATCTAATTATGTCCCTTTACTCCTGTCTGTATTTTTAGGGCCCTTGCCATATATACAGGGTGCCAAGAAAAACAAAACATTTCCACATTATTTTGCGCCGCAAAAAAACAAAAAAAACTAGGCATCGCCCAACATCGTTTACTTTCCGCCCAAAAGCAGCGCTAGGATTCTAACTAGATGCCGAAGTTTCAGCCCGATCCGATACTTTATTCCAAAAGTTATAAGCGATTTTCTGAAAATTTCAATGGGAAGTTGGAAGCGGCCGACGGAGTTTTCGAATACATGCGGCTCTATGGCACCTGAAGCCGAAAACGGGCGAAAATGGGCTCCATTTTCCCATTGAAATTTTGAGAACATCCCTTCTAACTATCGTGATTAAGTTATCGAGATCGAGCTGAAAAAAACACCCGGCATCTAGTCGTGACCTCTGGCGCTAACCGTTTCGGGCGGAGAATGAGCGTTCGGCGATGCCTAGTTTATCTTTGCGGTAAAAAAAGAATGTGTACATTTTTTTGTGACACCACGTACTTTACATCTATGGTATAAATATAGACGCAGCTGTCAAAATTAGAGTGTTACACGCGATTGTGTTTTATACAATTATGTCACATGTTTTGAGAATAAAACTGCTTTACGACAATTAGAGCACATGCTCGCCTCATACTCGGTTTCGGGATCGGAGAATGGTATTTAATACCTCAAAAACAGTGTCAATGTTAATCACTAGTAAAAGCTTCCCACACGAGGTCTCGTATACTGCTGGTGGGAAATTAGTTGAAAAAGGTCGCACAATAAAGGCATTTGGTATTAAATTGTAATAACAAACTATTATGAAGTAACCCCATTGAGTCTGTTGTAACGTAAGCTACCAGTCGGCTTTGATCAATGACAACGTCTCCTAGGAGTTTTCATTTGACAAAAACGACTGTTCTTATAACTTTTTACGGCCTCTTCAGAATATGTCAATGTTGTTTCAGACCAGTTCTAAAATCAAATTAATTAGTTACAAAATGTACAATGAAAACAAATAGTTTATACAACAAATAGGACATGCTGCGTTATTATCGCATTATTACGGCGGCACACCCATACATGAATGATGGAGGCATGACGTAGATCGAAAGGTTCTATTTTAAAGATTAAAAGAAAAACCGAAAGTTGATTTCAAAATATATAAACTTCTCAGACGCATACTTTATGCTTATTTCTACGACCCATTACTGGAAATTATCTAGTTCATTTCCTTTACAAATTCATTTCTTCCTCGATTCATTGCTGAATGGAACGAATTTACCTGCGTCACTAACGAGCTCCAGACCACTGATGTAATCACTGATTTCTTTTCTGAGTAAACTGTGTTTAATTGTATTTATACAAGTTAGCATCTGTTCGTGCTCTTATTGCATTGCATATAGGTGTAAATGTTTTATGGTTTGAATCACTTCTTGCCGTTGTTTTTAGCCATATCTCATGAGCCTTTTTTCACATACCGACGGCACCAGGCGGTGGCTGCACGAACTAAAAATCGAGGAAGGGACCTACCTGCGCTACCAATCGATAATGGGAGCTACGCTACCAGTTTCTTCGTTCTCTGAGCAGCGGGGCGTGCCCAACGCGCCGTCAAGTGGGGCATCCGTGGCGTCCACTTAAACGTCGTGTTATTCTTTCCGTCCGCTTTCTTTTTTTGCGTAACACAATATATGTATGCTGCAATTACGTTTGCTACTCGCTGATCTACAGCCTCCTTCCGAATTTCCTCGATTTTTGGTGCCAACTTCCGCCGCTTGGCATCCGGGCGCTCGCGCGTGCGCATGAAACGCTTCTCGGAAAGGTCCGTGGTGATTAAGATGTTGTGCCTCCCTACCCGACCTGGGTGGGCCAGGTAATGTCTCGATCATCAACATGAAATGGACGTACCCTCGTGTAAAACTGCATCTTTTTCATAGTTCGTTCGCCTGTCTTTCCTCTTGACTGGAACCGCCTTCCAGCCTCTGCGTGACTGTCGATTTCCGATGGTGTGGCGTTAAACACCGTATGTGCCAATATTTATATTCAGGATTTGACTAACCCTAGCTGTTATTTTTCTTGTTCTGTTTCATGTGCATATCTTAGATTTACTTTATATTATGTAACCCACTCCCCTCTGTAATGCCCTCGGGCCTGAGGGAAAAATAAATGAAATGAAATGAAATAAAACAAATACATAACATATTTTCTCGCTAAATTTAGTGAACGGTCGCCTGACATCAACCCCATGATGTCGAAGAATATCACTAACGCCGTGATTTCGTAACACTGTTCGCTTACGTGGTCGTGACGTTTTGGCCTCGTTGCCTGGTCATGTGACACCGTGATGTCATCTTAACGACACATGCCACTTGTTTTCCCTACCATGATAACTTCGATACACTAAAAATAATCTTGCAAAAAATATTTATTTGGCATTCTACACATTGGCAATATTGCAAAGTGCTCAAAAGTATCCCGTAGTAAAACCATTATGAAAAAGGGGAATAAAGGGGTGGTACTACTGTAGACCAATTTCTATTTCATCAATCATGGCTTAAATAATCAAAGAATTAGTACAATTAAACATGGATAAATTTTCTAATATATTTTCTCATTGAGCACTGCACATGTAACGGTCTGAAAACAGGGATTACTATTTTAGAGGATGTCACCAGATCTCACACCAAAAACACTCATTTAGCGAATGGCCTAGCACTCTTCATTGAAATACCAAAGACGCTGATACCGATGATTAGTTTTTCATTGCGAGAAAATTAGAAAAAAAGGGTTTAGGGGCTCATATCATAAATTCTTTCATTATTTTACAGACGTGAAATGTGTTCTGAAGATAGTTAAAAAATTATCAACAACGTAGGTAACTTTATTCAAGTGCCATATGTCGATACAACAAATGGTACTTTAGGGCCCAATTTATTTTACTGATGCTAAATGATTTGATTTGCTAACAGTGTCTAAAGTATTCCAAGACGCTGGTGACAGTGTATTAGTAATATCATATAAGCACGATGGCCATGCTCCAAAAACAGCGCACAATCAATGCACTGCTCCTCTTTTGATATGTCTGCTTTACTACAATGATGCAGTCTGCGTTTTTACGAGAACATAGAAAGGTTACAAGGACAGCTTACAGTTCATTTTATTTTGTAAGCGTTACGAAAATATCTATGTGTGCTATAATTACACAAACAACTTGTGGCGAAATCCAAAATTTGTCTTTATTCGACACAGTGTGGCAGTTGCAATTATGAAAACCTTTACCATATGATCGTTCCGCAATATATTCAAATATATATATTGCACCAACACGTACTTTATGGAGAAAACATTTCGAATTTGCCGTAAGAAAGTCAGCGTTGTTTCTGCGTGCTTATATAAACTAAGAAGTGTATTACAACAGAATGAGGTTGCTGAAGATTTCAACTCTTTCACCGGAATCTTATTGCGTTATGGCATTACACTACATGGACATTCTTGCAATTCAAAACAATGACTATAAATATAATATTAAGACAAACGGTCAGCAACAAATCATCAAAATTCATATAATTCCTTAGAAACTGGAAAATTTTTTTAAAAGAAGCGTTTGGCATTTTTAAATAGTTTTATATATGTTCGTCTAGAAATAATAATTATATTTATATTTCCGGCCTCGAAATACAGGTACTAAGGGAAGAGACTTTGGGCACACTGAAACCTAGAGGACCAAAGCGCGCTAAAAACACGGACGAAGAACCCATACAACACCGACTGGCGCTAACTTTCCGTAGTGTGTCGTAATACAACACATGCATGAAAGCTCTTTCTTATCACGCCAGCCACATCTGATAAAGCAAACCCTATACACACACAACAGATGACAATGGCAATGAAAGAGTGATCATGTGGGCTGGGTGGTTTTACTGATTAAACGGCTGAAGTGGCGCCGGTGCATTGTTTATTATTGTCTCTTCTTCTCGTGTTTTTGCGCTGTCCTTTAATTTCTGTCTGAAACCAACTGCTTAATCCAGGTTTCATTCCGCAGTTTCAATTCTAAATGTTACACATTGTACAAAGAAAATTCCTATATTTCTTCTTGATTTAATGAACTCCTGGCCACTAATAAGTGTAAATTCCAATAGAGTATTGAACGGAGAACTGAAGCAATGGGGCTGCACTTGTAGACGGCATTGCAGTTTCTCTACCTACAGGCTTTGTTTAGTTCGTTTCATGGTGTGAACCCCATATTTTTTGTGTGTACGATGTTTTTTTCCTCGATATATGAAAATAATTTTCTCCGATCTGAGAAGGCTACAACTATCTGCGACATTTGCTTCAGATAATGCGTTTCTGTGTTACATACGTGTATTTCATTTTGTTGTTAAGAAGGTTTATTTTCGTTATAGCTCCTTTCAGTTTCTAACAAATATTCGCATGGTTTGTTGCCTTGCCCCACAAAAACAGAATGCTAATTTCGTTAGTAAAGATTGTATCTCCGTAAAACTTTGAGCAGAGATAAAACTATATGGATATGTTTATGTATGTGTATATAGCGCAGAAAACTCCATGATCGTCGTGCGCCTGAGTTATCGTGTCTATGTTACAACTCTTTGTGGCGCTCTAGAGCCCAGACCACGGTGGAAGAAAAGGGTGCCCGAACTGCGCCGCCTCGCCACGGAACAAGAGTGTCGACGCTCCGCTCCCATTTCTGACAAACGTCATTGAGATGGTGCAGCACTGACAGGAGCTCGAGGAACCGCACTCTTAATGCTGGTTCACACGCTTGCGACCGCTCTCACGACTGTGTGCCATAAAACCTAGTAAAATCTTTCACGACGAGAGAACACACTCGCGCTCATATATTGGATAGCCGTGGAACTTACAGTTTCCGTATATTTCCTCTCGATTTATTTCTCGCATCAATCTTTTTTTATTACCTTGAAAAGTTTTTGACAATGACATAAACGACCACATATTATAAATAGCGACTTCTCGGACTAGGAGTTGTTTCAAATAATGTTGCTTTCTCTCTCGCTCTCATAGATAGCGTGCATTTGATCCAAAAAATACCGCAGAACATTTGATCTAGTGAAATGCAGTTCCAGGGTCACCTCTTACATTTGGCGCCAGATATCACAAGAGTGAACGGGCCTTTCGTCGTTTTCGTTTTTTTTCGGCTCACGTTTTCAATGCCGCCTGGCGCGAATGCTGCAGGTGGGACGCTACCGCGTCTGCGCATCAGTTTCGACCGCTTTCTGACCTTGTTCCGACACCTCTCTTTTCTTCCACCGTAGTCTAAAGTTCGTCTCCTCGCGCCACCGAAGAGATGTCAAGTTCGCATTTTCTTACACGTTTCCGAGACCGCTTCGCAACACGCAGGTTAAGCGCTGCCTTATGTTTATTGCAGTTTCAGCTTCAGTCCGTGCAGAGACCTACACGACGTGGAGCGTGATTCTTTCTTGGACCATCGGGTGGATGTCTGCCTACTGCGCCAGCCAGACGCAGGTCCAGCGGTACTCGAGCATCGCCTCGCTCAGAGACGCCAGGAGGTATGCCCAAAGTCGTTGCTGCCCCGGAGTCCGAGAACGAGCTGTGCTTTGACGGCTCTTGAATGAGCCAGTACAGTGACGTCTCGTTAACATGGACCCTCCTTTCCCCCTTAAAAAGCTTCCATAACGTCAGTTATCTATAATAACGAGACAAAAGACCGGCTGCGCGCCGTGCTGAGCTCGGCCGTGCGGCCTCTCGGAGTCTGCCCGGGCGGGTTCTGCTGCATCTGTGCCCTGCCGCTCCCTCTTACCGTCGGCCCGGACGCTGCGCCAGGGAGGGGCTTCTCTGTGGGGTGGAGTTCCTCGGAACTGCGCCGCGCGCCAGCAATAGGGTGGCTGCTGCAGACTGAGCTTCGCTCCATGGGACAAGGGAATTTAGGTGCCGTTTGGCGCGGCTTCAAAAGCTGATTACGCCGGTTTCGCTCTATGGAACAGTTAATGCTTTCGCATTAAATAAAGTGCACGCATTTACCCAGTCTGTCCCCCGAAAATGCTGTCTGCGTAGATGCCAAATATAGATCCGCAACAACGAGGTTCATATCAACGAGACGTGACTCTACCACCTGGAAGACAAGGCTGGGCCTTCTCCCCGCAACGACATCACTAGGGGATCCACACAGTGCCGCCCAGCGTGTCAGCGCATCGCCACCAGCGCTGTGCGGCGTGTCACAAAAACGCGCTGCTCTCGTCGAGGCTGCGGCATCTTTACCGCCTGGGAGAGACGGGGATCTACTAACGATGACGTAATGCGCAGGCCTTGTCTTCTCGGTGGCGTTGGATGAACGGTACAGGTACAAAGAATTTCGGGAGAATAAATGCATCTAGTCATTTATTCAGAGGGTACTCGGCGGAGGTCAGATGGAACTTCGCCCTCTTTAAATAAACTCTCAAAAGTCAGTTTCGCAAAGAGCCGACACTTGAAATTAGTGGGAAGGTATACGGCTGGGAGGAGAACATGCTTTTAGTATTTATGAAAATATCGGAGCAAAATTTTCCACCGGTCAAAAATTAGAAATAGAAATTCACAACTGTTTTATTTGGCTCAGTAGAAGCCAAACCTTCTACAATGAAAAAGCGTTTTTTTTAGGAAAGAGGAGTTTGTTAGACCACAAAACATGCAAAAGTATTACCATTACTCTCTTTTTTTTTCTTAAATCAAACTTTTACATGTTCGCAACGTTTCTTCATGTTGGTAGAAAAAGGCTCAACTCCTTGTTCGTACGTAGGAAAAAAATAAGATTTGGAGCTGTAACTTTTGGTTTAGAAAAGTGTTCTTAAAATTGTAGAAAATACAAAAACAAAAGTGCGCCACACAGGCGATCCTGAAATTTTATATTTATTAAAGTGGCTTCCATCCGTGTGTCCCTCTCGCTACACGTATTGTGTTCTCGAGTTTGAATTCGGTACCACAGACCACGGTCGACGCACAGCACTGGATTGGACGATCAAAGCAAATTTTTCCAGCACTACCGATAGGCCCAGAGTAATCAAAGCCTGTTCACTTCCACATTTCTCAACACGATGTGTTTCATCAGCCGATTTTTATGAAGTTGGGTAACAAAAAAACCGACACCGAAAAGCGTTGCGCCCACGTGGGGAACCATATAGAAGCCAGGATTTCAACTCACCATCTTCAGGTAATGAGCCAAGTGCTTTGCTTACCAAGACACCCAGGGTCGGTAGTATACGGATCCCACAAAAGCGATCTCATTAGCGCGGCGCGTGATGAACTCGAGCGCATCGGGGCCTTTCCTTCTGCTACACGATCTCACGGCGTGTGTCAATAACTAGAGCGAATCTTCGGTAGGCACTGGGCAGTGCCGCTCAAGAGCACACCTCTTCTTCCTGAAACACATACCAAACATTTTGTGCGTACCTGCCAGCGTGATCAAGCTTGTATATATATTTTTCTTTGTAAATTCTTGTCCGACTGCGCCTGTGGCAACTCGGCAACTGGGCCCGACCGCGATGCCAAGATTACGTCCGCCCATAGATTGACACGAGTCTCAGCCGAACGTTGACGCCGTGTTCGTTTCCAATCTGCGCCCTCGCTCGATCAAAGTGTGATAGCGTCAAATGTTGAGTGCTCTATCCTTTCTATTCGACGAGGCGCTGCCTCTGGTCAATTTACTTTCTGCAATATTCTAATACGAAAAGCACCAGTCGTTTAATCGCCCTAATTCAAGTACAGAAATGTTAAAACGGCCATCGCTACCGCTCAAAACTTGTTTATATTTCTGTTGGTTAAAAATTTGATCGTCCGAACTTTTTTCTATTGAAATCTGTCGTTTCTTGCAATATCTTTGAAACTGTTCCAAAGACGGTGGCCAAACAGTTGATGTCAGTGAAAAGGACCAAAAATTTTAACGACAGAAAGCGACTGCTCTTTTTTTAATACGCTTGGCCTTTGTTCGTTTATATTTCCAACAAGAGTGCCCAAAATAGAACGAAGCTTATTGTGGGTAAGACTCCAAAAGTGATCTTGCTTTCACCAAAAAGAACAAACAAAAGACTTAGCATTACCGTAATCAATCTCCAATCGTTTCGCTCGGTGCGCACGTGCCACAGTCCCTTATTTTGCTTTCGTACATAACCCAACCCCCAAGATAGTTTACTTAGGTAATAATGTTCAAAAAACGCTCTAGTAGGATCTCTCCCCCCCCCCCCCTCAAGAGTCGGTGACGGCCGGAGGATTTATTTTCTCCGTTAACTGCCTCTCTTCTTAGAGCGCTGCTTCTGAACGTCCCAGGAGTGGCGTTGACGCTCCTCCTCGCCGTGCTCTCGGGCCTCATCATCTTCGCCACATACAAAGACTGTGATCCTCGACTGATCGGGGAAATTGACAAGGCGGATCAGGTGCGTGCTCTCCCGACTGTGCTAGAATCTTCGAGCCTGTAGCGTGTTCTCTCGCTGACAAAGCCGGTTCACACATTCATCCGCGGTGCTAAATCAACTCCGTTTCACATCACGTCCCATTGCAGCCAATGCTACCATCTGATATTGCTAATCAAGCAGCGCCAAAAAGTGCAACGTCACGGCTCTGATTGGCTTTGTGTTTTCTATCAGCGGCTATACCCATCGCGCAATAAAAAGAATTACAGGACACTTAAGACTGTTGACGTGTAGGAATGCGAAAGCATTATATATCCCGCGCGGTCACTATTCCATCGCACGAACCACACAACGAGCACAGATGAAGTGCGAAGCGCACCTTTTGCACACGGCGCTCCAGCGGTGACATCACGCTCCCCCACTGCGCAGGCGCAGCGCCCCCGCCGGCTTCGCGGCTCCCGTGACGAAGCACCTGCGTTGCTGCGCTTTTCTTTGTTTTATTTCCGAAGCGCGTTTGCCTTGACCTTGACCGGCACATGCTTGATGACGTATTTTTATGGCCATCTTTCGGGCACAACGCCGACGGCTTTTTGGCATAATGGGACATATCAAGTTTTCGCCTTAAAAGGCACAGGATCACGCTGCATTCGCTGTGCGTGACTGGCGTATTAAGTGATAGAAAACGTGCAAAAACGACGAGCGCCATGACGGTCCCCTTTTAACGCTGTTTGATTGGCACCATCCGAGCGTAGCGTTGGATGGGGTCGGGCTTAATGTGGAACGGTGTATAGACCAACTGAACTCACTGACGTTATGCCACTGCGGTGGCGCTGCTGTCGGTACTGCGCATGCGCACACGCTTCCCCTCCTCCCGAATTCGGTTTCTGCGCACGCGCAGTGCCCACACCTGGTGTGGGAAAGCGGGCTTGTTTCGGAAACATTTTGTTGGTGTATAGGAACGGCGCTGTTGCAGCGCTGACTTGAACGTAACTTATACTTCGTTTCAGCTTAAGTCCCAATGCAGCCGACGCTACGGGGTAATGGTACCAATCAAGCGGCGTCAAAAGTGCAAGTCACTAGGTCTTTTTCTGTTTGGGATCGGTTCAGCCATGATAGAACATGTACGGAAACACGAACACCGAGATGGTGCACTTTTGACGCTCTCTGATTGGTCCCATCAGCTCGTGGCGTCGGCTGCGTCCGGGCCATGGTGCAAGATATATGCTATATATACGGTGTGCACACCTCGCGTGTAGCAGCGGCCAGACAAAGTCCTCTCGTCGCCTCGGTTGCAAGTGTCATCACCAGATGACTCTTTGATATGCGGCTGATGGCAGGCTGTCGCCGGCTCCTTTTCCAATGTCGTTTTTTGGGTGCGCCACGTCATGTAGAACGTGGTACTTGCGCTACGCGTATTGCTTGGACACTGCTTCGTCATTGACCCTATTTTCGTGCCTCAATGGTGGCAGTAAGAGTTTTATGAAGACGTTGAAGCGGAGAGATTTCTGGCGCGCTTTTCAAGCCAGCGTCTGTCAAGGTCAGAGCAGAAACTCCAAAGGGAAAAAGCGCGCACCCGAATGAGTCAGTTTTTTTTTTTCTATGCGATAGCATTAGAACTTTTGTTTTGACGAAAAACCGGAGGTGTCTTTCAGTTTGTCAACACCGGGGGAAGAAGGAGGGGAGAGGGTGACGCGTGCAACGCTCCCATTAAACCGAAGTGCTGACGTCAGAACACGTCACCGTCTCGTTCTCTCTCCGGCGCTGACAAACTGACGGACACATCCGGATTTTCGTCAAAACAAGCGTTTTCGCCAAAAGAACGTCGCGCAGCTGGCGACGTTATTTTGCACCAGCAGCGGTGGAATGCGGCCGGGCGTGCTCAGTTGCCGATCTTCCGTTGCCGTATGTTCTTCGCTCTAGGTTTCCGTAGTAGCGGTGCGTGGGCTGTGATGTGTGTGTGTGTGTGTGTAGTTAAAACGATAGATGCGGTTCCCTCCACGAATGATATGGATTCCGTTCCTTACACGAGTGGTGCGGATCTGGCTCTTTCCATCAGTGTCATGAATAACCGTATCCAAGGGCGTCGACGTACTCTTACAGGCAGAGTACAAAAAAGGGGTGAATAAAAAATTTAGAAAGAGATCCATTGGAGGATTTTTAGAGAATACGTTAGCATGACCCTTGGGAAGCTCCCCACACTTCCTCTTTTGGGAAACGCTAACACTGACCCCGTAACGAGGTCAAAAAGGGTCCGCAAAAAAATAGAGGAAAGAGAAAGCCAAAACAGAAAAGTGAAGGGGTCAGCGTTAGTGTTTTCCAAAGAGGGACGTGTGTAGCGTTTCCCAAGGGTCATGCTCACGCATTCCCTAAGAATTCACCAATGGATCTTCCTTTATTTCTTTTTTTTATTTTTGTTTTCTTTCCTCGGTTGCGTTTTTCGGACGGAGGAGTCTCTGTCGGCTGAGGGAGGTTATGGCTGAGAATACTCGGGCGCGTGCCAAGTAGACTTTTGGTTGATCGCGTCCCAGCGTTCGCAATGCTTTGTGTCCAACGTTATTAGATTACCTCAGTTGTGGGGCATGTAAGCGGTGCATTGACCCTCCCCAACTCTTTCCCCTTTCTCCGCGTAGGGACGGTGGCTGCGCATTAGGAAAGGAACTGCGTGTTAGTGCTTTCGCCCTTTAATTGCATTGCACGGAATGCCCAAGCCAATCGATTTTTGTTTTCAATTCATCTCCAGCTCATGCCGTATATTGTACAAGACCTGCTCAGTAACTATCCTGGATTAAGCGGGCTTCTTGTGTCATCCGTCTTCAGCGGTTCCCTCAGGTGAGTGCACGTCATCTTTCGAGTGAGAATATTGTTTAGTCTGTTGGAAAGAACTGCACCTGTGTCGTCCTTTCTCTATAACTTAAGCTTCTTTTTTTATCACAAACAAAAGAAACCGTCGTGTCAAGGCACATAAATATTCTAAGAAAATAAAGATCCTGTATACAAATCTGCAAAATATACTGCAGACAACGTGGTCATAAAATAATTCAGACTTTTTCATAAAAAATGGCAGCTCCGCACCCAAAGCATGAGGATTATTCACCATATATTTCTTCAATCTGCAGGGTCTAGAAATAATATAAAATTTACTGCCTACTTTTTCTCGCTGTGTATAGTAGCACCACTGGGTGAGAAATTTAAAAAAAACGAGAATTTTGTGTTAACTTTTTAGATTACCTTATTTTGTGAAATTCGGAGAATGTTTTTTGCAGCTTAATTTTGCCGCAAATTCGGGGTTTATCGAAGTGTATTTTTGCATGGTTCCTAATTCTCCTAAGTTAGGTGTTTAACTTCGACGTGCTCCCAAATCTTAAAAATTCAGAATAAATATAATATCCAAACACACAAGAACTTACCATAAATTCGTAAGAACTCAAGTGAATCGAATTATGTTTCATCGTGTAGAATTGGCACTGGTACCCTCTCCAATGGAAACACTACCTGCCCCGCTACAAAATTTGCTAACGAGTGTTGCTTTAATAAACATCGACACTTTAATATCACTACTACTGGACGTGGCCGCGGGGAAGTTCGTGCTTGCACCATGCCATTCCAACACGATGGCTGCGCGGGGTGGAGTGGTGGAGGGATTGCAGCGCGGAATGAACAATGTCTTTCTACGCTACCTATAAGCTAAACCAGTTCCCGTGGTTGCTGGTCAGCCCTGGGGCCCTGATCTACACGGCGGGACTAAAGAACCGGGACATCACCACCTGCTGCGATTGGCCCGCTCCGCACCGCTCACCAATCGCAGCGGGAGGCCATGTTCCGCTCCCTTGGTCCCGCTTGGTCCCACCATATAGATTAGTTCCCTGGCTAATGTGGCTAAAGCCCCTTAAAAAGTCTCGCCTTGAATTTCTGCAAATAAGGTCAACCATTGTTCTGCGAACGTGCCAGACACGTACCACGAGCGAGTGCTTCGCCTTTATTCGCTTTTGGGCCACTTATTTTCGTGCTGCGCCGCCGTTTTCTTCCGAGGGCCGTGCTATGCTCCTCCTGCACAAGCTCTCTCGTCCCTCTGAGTCGCAAAAAATAACAAATAGTGCGGTCAAAACTTGAATCCGGAGCAGTGGTGTCTGTGGGCGACCCAGAAGTACGATGACCCGTTGTCCTGAAAGAACCTTCACCGGATGAATCGTAATACCCCTTCTATTGGTGCTTCGAGATTTGAAAGGTAACTGGAGTGGGCTCCTTGCAAGACCTCTTACCATCTGCTGACGAAAATTACGTGTAAAATACCGCCCCTTCTCTCTTTTATTTTTCTTCTTACATCGTAAATCTGAAATTTGCCAGTGTTTCATAAAAATGGAGAGCCAAAAAGTATACTGGCGAGTATTTGTCAGTTTTTTTTTTTGCTTTTTTATCTATCTGTAAAACAAGGAACAGTAGAATTGTGCAAGTAACATTCCCACCGACGTCCTCGGCAACCGACGGAATGTGTGAAGTAAAAAGAAAGTCGTACTCCTTTTCACTTTAAGTCCGAGCGCAGCCGGCGCTACAATCGGACGGAGCCAATCACTCGGCGCCAATCAATCAGTACCCATCACTCGGTGCCAATCTCTCGGTGCCGATTAATCGATACCAATCACTCGGTGCCAATCAATCAGTGTCTATTAATCGGTGTCAATTAATTTTTTTCAATCAATCGGCGCCAATAGTTGCATCGTCACAGCGGCCATTCTTTTTGTGCATTGGCTGAACCAATCACGCAGGGTGGGGCGCTGCTTGATTGAATCTATCGGATCGCAGCGCCGGCTGCGGCCGCGGACTGGAACGGAATATAGCCTCACGCGCTTAAACTTCTACAAAGTCTTAAATGACTTAGTATATGAAGCAGCAAAACGTTGGTTGGGTCTAGCTGGTTCGTATCGTTTTAAAGGGTTGAAGCGCGAACTGAAACACGGACGATACAAGAAACGTCTACGACAAGGACAGGCGCCACATAAAACTGATTTAAAAAAAAACATTCCCTCTTTTATATTGTCGTTTACCATACCCATAACAGTCCATAATCCGATAATGTATCGGCAGTCTTTTAATGATGCCATCTAGATAAGACAATTCGTTATCGAGCATAAAAGCTTTAAAAAAATAGACGGCCAACTCACACACTTTTCTCCCGCGTTCTTGATAAAGAAAGGTTCAACGATTTCTCTCTATGCCGATAAGCGGCCATTAGCCAATAACGTATCGGCAGTCTTATACGATGCCATCCACATAAGACGATTCGTTATCCAGCCGAAAAAATAGACGGTCTACTCACACACTTTCTTTTTCTTCCGCGTTCTTGACAAACAAAGGTTTCAAAGATTTCTCTCTCCGATTTCTTTTCTTTCGCTCTTTTAACAAACATTCGTCGGATCTAAAAGTGGTTCTCGACGCCGAAGCGTTCTCGGAGGCAGGGAGCTCGCGCTGGGGGCGGGACAGCTGAAGCCCTTGTCGATGTCTATATAATGTCTGCCGAGCCTGATACCTGCAAGGTGCGGGCGGCGCCCGTATAACTCTCATCTTTTCGCTTATTATTATACTCCAATTAAAAACGAAACACCCTGTATGCCTGGAATAACATATTCGGGTAAGTGTATACGGTGCACGTAAAGACGCATGCTTTTAACGTGGCGTACCGCTTCTATTTGTTCCAGCACATTATCGTCGGGGTACAACGCTCTGGCGGCTGTCACGTGGGACGACTTCGTTCGGCCACGGGTGAATCTCTCCGATAAACGGGCTGTACTGCTCACCAAGGCCATCGGTAAGGCTAGACCGACTGGGCGCATTCGGATTCTTTCGATTTTGTATTAAGGGGGCCACTGGTAATTAAATAATATTATATACGTGATAAACATAAATCTAACTTCAGTGACCCTAACTAATAACCAGCAGGCGTAAAGCTAACAGCGGCAAAACGCAGAAGATTAGATTATCATCCGCGTTCCGCCTCTGCTAGCTTTGCGCCCGCTTCACGCGTGGTAACTTTGGTGCGCCCCCGAGTTTCCCACGAGCTTCAAGTCGTTCTAAAAAGAGTCGATTTAGTGGTTTGCAATTACGCTCAGCATGTTCCTGATTGAAACCATATGATTATTTTTACTAATTGAAAAGTGAATAAAGGAAGTTTAGTTAATTATCCGACTAATCTCAAAGATTAGCCACCTATATGTTGTCTGTCTGGCCGTATAACTCAACTGCACAAACTGTATTAGTGCAGCTTTTGCAGATTTTTTAAAATAAATCTGTTCGAATTAAAATTTAGCACACGGTATATACGAGCAGGTACAAGGCTGGGGCTGAGACGGAAAAATCTGGCGGGCGCCTTATCGCAACCGCTAGCCTTGTACCTGCTCTATGAGTGGTCACTTTAACGCACTCTACGCTTCTCACGCGCTTAAAGTCTTTCTGAAAATTCCTGGTTTATTGGTTTTCGATAACGCTCAGCAAGTTTCTAATTGGAACCATATGCCTACTTTCAGTAATTAAAAAGTTCATCAGTCATTTTTCCTTAATTATGTAACCAATTAGTAAGTCTCGCGCATTTTTTGACGTCCACCACCGCGAGGAATGCGAACCCTAGAAAATTATCTTCAGCTGCCGTTATGTCCGGTGAACAGATGAGCCTGCACTGAACTTGAATCGAGGAAGTTTTACCTAATGCCTGAGTCCCACTATAGAGCGACGAACAGAAACAAACGACAGCGACAAGTTTCAAACACATGCAGCGTGTTCGTGATGGTACCTTTGGCAGGAGTTGAGTCGTTCGGTGCACGGGAAGTAAGCACGAGTGACTGCAAGCCTGCCAAAGATACCATCGCCTGCATGATGCTCGTGTTAGAGTATACCCGAAAAAGACAGTATAACTTTTCGCTAACTGGATTATGGAACAGGGAATCTAACTGGATTTGTTGCTGGAAACCTGAAATACAGTTTCCAGGCAGCTAGATTTCAGGTTTCGAGCAATAAATTCAGTTAGATTTCGAGTTCCATAATCTAGTTAATGAAAATTTTTACTGTTTTTTTTTTCGGTAGGGAGTTTTCTTTATTTTACAAAGCCTGTCAAATCGCGAAAGACTCTGGTTCGAGGCTTGTTGCTGTCGTTTGTCGCTCTAATGGGACTCGGGCATAAATAGATGTGCGAGGAGACGTTAGCTATAACAATTTAGTTAGAAATGTTAATAAACCGATCTCGCTTAGCGTTCCAAGCATACGCGACGCCGCCATAAGTGTAGTTCACTGGAGGCAGGCGCCAGCGCACGAGACAGCTCGTGCAGCCTTGTGCGACGCTCGCGCGGACTCGCAGAGGGGTTATCGCGCGTGCAGAAATACTATACAGTTCCCACAATGCATTTCGGCAGCGGTGACATAGCGAAACTGGCTTGTGAGATTGGTCTACCGCTATTGGTATATTCCAGGCGACGAAACCTTATCGGGATAACGTTTATTACGAATGTACAGTAGGCACGGAATGAAACGCGAACAAGGAGCGCATGGTTTTCGACCCACGCTGAGTCACCTAGAGACGCAACACCGAAGGATTGGATGCACTGAGCAAGAGTCTAACACATCCAAGAAGGAGCCATCTTCTTGCAGCTCCCATCTGGTTCGGGTGGTGCAGCATGTAGCGAAAACCATGCGCCCACTGTTCGCGTTTCATTCCGTGCCGACTGTATACGTGTTTCATTTCACTGCAGCGGCGGGCTACGGTCTTCTCTCCATTTCGATTGCATTTCTGACTGGGACCATGGAGTCCATAGTTCAGGTAAACATCAAAGGCTCTGGGCCCATTTCTCTTTTCCTTGTCTTTTACTTACCCAAGCACGACGATGTTCGGCTCCTCTTGTTTGTAAAAGAACTGATTGAAACAAAAATCGCACCACCTAAAGGATCAGGACCCGATATGACAAATGGTGAATGTCCACAAAGAGCGTTATTCCTCGCTCAGAGAAAGATACAACTACATTTCTGAGCAACTTCCTAAATGCGGCAGTACACTTGAGGTAAACCTTAATAACACTTATTTAAGTCAAGCCCATTAACAATTTCGGTCGTTATAAAGAAAAGCGCGCGCACGCGGGGAGAGTGAGGCACATAGGTCGTTCTCCTCTCCATATCGCACGCATGTGATGGGGAAAGAGGGACTAGGCTCTCATTGAATGGGCCTCTCCACAATGCCCCGCGAATGAAACGAGCTGACGAAAGAGAGAATAACTGAGCATAAGCATCGACTTGCTTGGTATGACCGTGCTCGAGGTGCTAAAAAAGGAGCCGAAGGAAAAAGGGCGACGTTTGGATTGGGACAGAGAATTAGAACAAAAGGAGTGAAAAAACAAAACGTGAACAAAGCAGCTTTATTAAATCGAAATGAGCCGAAGTTTGATGTTTAGTTACCGGCTATAGAGTTCATAGCCATTTGATCGGCGGAGTATAGCCTTCATATAGAAAACAAGCAGTGCCATCGCAATTCGACGCAGTCTGCCGTTATGCGCCGCAGAAACAAAGCCTCGTTTTTTACGATAAACTTTCGCGCATGAATAATATATAAAACAAGATTTCGTAATATCCGTGTAGCTCACGCACTGGTCCCGAAGTACGATTACCAAATTTCCTTTGTTCTAGACAATGCGCGCTGCTAATTCTTGAATGTGTTGTTATTGATTTTATTTTTAATCATTATGCGCATCAACTTCTTCGTATGCTTTGTATTTTTGTTGCTCTTCAATTTCGGAACCTATGCTAAAGAACAATCTCCAGTGGAGTGATAATTCTTGTAGGAGTTTCGAGCCTTCAGGTACTCTTCCTAATTGGTGCAGGCTTCCAGTAGCCTGGTGGGCGCCATGTCCGGCCCTCTTCTGGGCATCTTCCTCATGGGCATCTTCTTTCCCTTCTGCAAGAAAAAGGTGACTTCTCCGCCATCGCATTTTGTTTCATTCTAAAAGTATCCTCCAAACACCAGGTTACAAACAAATGTGGGCATTTTCGGTGTTTCCGTGCCTTTATCTGCGGATGACAACGTGGAAAAATTCGAGGATTATATTTAACTATATAATCCTAGCTTGAGGCACTGAAACCTTTGCCATAGATCCCACCCTATTATATATGTCATGATAGAGCTTGGCACTCGGTAATTGGCTCCTGATTGTAGTGTGAAAGCCAGCCATACAATCAATGCAGCCTGTAATATTGCGACGTGTGTATAATATACAAATTATGATTATATGATAATCTGGGTTCCAGGCAACGGCATATCATTGAAATAGATATTTGGCCATTGACTAAACAGTTTCATATTATGCGTACCACAGCGTGAACAGCAGATGTCGTGACACGCTATTGTACGATTTTGCTTCACCGCCCGACGACGCCGGAAAGCCATTATTTTCACAATAGCACATACTAATTAATTGTTGGTGGCAATATAATAAATTGCAACCAACACCCTGCAGAATTTGTTACTAGAAGCACCTCGTGACCTTTGACACCTTCAGCAGCCTTATTCGCGGGAAGATATATTTTACCTACTGCACCTGGGTCCCCAATCCCGAGATCGTTGATAGGTTCAATAGTAGCGTTTTTGTCAAAAGATACTTTTACGGCAATTTTGCTTTCACTTGTACTATGTTTAAGTTCCCCGGCAAGCGATACGAAAGACGCCGCCTATGCGGACTAGAAGGAGGAGCTGAGACGAATGTGCCGGCGACACTACGGTTTGTAGGCTGAATTAGAGCCGCTTAATAAGCTACGCTTAGGATATAGCTACTCTGTATATTCCTAAAATATTTTGTGTGCACCGCCATTTTGAAGCTTAGTGCCGAGCGGGCGCGATGGCAATTGTTAATATTTGAAAATGCCACACCCTGAGTTTTCGCTATACGGTGCCAGGAGGAAGCTCGGGGGATGTTCTCTTTTCTCTGCCGCGAATTGTTTTACAACTCCCGACGTATAAACTAGCGTTTCCTGCGATTTCAAATAATGCTTCGGAGAACTGGTAACCGCACTTTTCAGCACCACGACCGCTGGAAGTTCCTTATTCTGCAGCGCGGCGTAATTATACGGCGAGCAAGTGTTTCAAAACGCGCCTTTGGCGCGTCGGAACACTAGAAGGGGTACGCCAATCAACAATCAACATAAAGAGCTCGCAAAGAACGCGCGATGACGACGCAGCCAAGCGAGTTGTCACTGGTTGAAATCCAAGGGGGAAACAAAAGCGCGTGGGAGCACTTAGGGGGTAAACAAACGTACGAGGTGCGCAAATAGCGCATCTACTTAAACGCCATAAAGGTCTATGCTTGAGGGAAGTTCGTCGGCTTCTTTGAAGGGGCTGTGACGTCAGAACGACGCCGAGCTCTGATTGGCTCTGATTGAAGGATAGTGGGTAGACCTCAAGGCAGCTCTGCTTTGAGGTCTACCCCTTATCCTTCAGTCAAAGCCAATCAGACCCCTGCGTCGTGCTGACGTCACTGATACCCCAGCAGAAGAAGCAGACGAACTTGCTCTCCGCATAGGTTGAATCGGAGGAAACTCTCCTCCTTCGGACAAAGCAGAGCGACCCTCGCAGCTCCCCTTTTTAGCCCACCAAAAACCCCGCGTAATTAAATGGTTTAATGTCCAGGGGGCGCTGACCGGTGAACTGGTCGGTCTGGCCCTGTCATGGTGGCTCGCCCTGGGCTCCATTGTGTATCCGAGGGACGGCGACGAGCTCCCCACTTCGACCGCAGAGTGCCCAAACTTCAACCAGACGCTCACGACGGGATCTCTGGATGGGCCGGAAACACCGAGGTAATCTGACTACGCCATCTTGTGTGTTCCTCTGCCTTTGGTAAAGCTTTAGGATTGTGGCGAATGGCTGTGGCTGGGCGGACAAGCTGCTTACGGGCTGAGGTATACACTTAGCGTTTGCTACTTTTACTCGCTTCCTTGTCCACCGTTGTTTTCCTTAAAAGGGCCCTCTAATGACTTTTGGACTGGTTTGGAATTTGTGTTGAGGCGGAGCTCATCGCACGTAGGAAGACGGAGGAATTTTTTTTTTTTTTGTGGAAATGCCATTTGTGTTGGGAATTATAAGCAAATTAGGGTTACAAAGACAAGCAAAACATTTTAGCTCCGTGAAGTATTATAGACAATTCATTGATTGCAGGGTTGGAACGAAACGGCTAGCCAATGGACTGCGAGTTAGGTTCATAGCTGCCGCGCCGAGGACAGGTGCCCACCGTAGCCATAGCCCCTTGCATCGTCCGAGATTCAGGCTCTGAACGCGATGGTGCAGCTGAGAAGAGCCTCGCGAAACTTAGTCTATCACGGTCCAGCGCGCTCTGCTCCACATTTTTTCCCCACTTCCCGCTGATTGGTATTCATCGGTGTTATCGAAGCAGAGATTCGAGTCAGGGATTAGCTGCACTGTGATTAGCTTCAAAAAAGCACTGGATGGGGACAACGAGTTCAAATGAGCATTTATGTTCTCCCAAATGTCACACAAACGTCGGCAGAAAAAAAAAAAAGATCCGAATGCCGTGCACGTCGAAGTAGCTCGGCATGAATCCGCCGGCCGGATTTTGTATGGAAGAATCAACACTTGGCATTTGTTGCTTTGAGTGGGAGCGGCTGCCGACGCGTACCACTAGCATATGATCACATAGAGCTTATACACGAGGTCGTCCTAAATTATAATTAGGGTTCCGTGTTTTAGATAAATCCGAAAAACTCCGAAAAACACCCGCCGCTAAATTTTGGTCAATTCGTATATATCTGATGAACTCCAAAATTTTATGTGCCAATGCGCACCCCCCCCCCCCCTGGCAAAAAAAAAGTAAAGGACGATTTTTTTTTTCAGTTTGATCAGCACAGGGTTAATGTCCTAGGAAAATGCCACCATAATTATCTTCCAAATCTCGGACCGTTGTCAAAGGGGTCTTGCCGCTTGTTTTAATTCAGGACAAAAGGTCATTGGACAATCGGGTCACGACAAAAGCCACTCTTTTGTTTTCCAGTTTGGGCCGTGTAATTTGTGATTTAGAGAAAGCAGAAGGTATGTTTTCGTAACAGTGAAAGCTATGGACCCTGGAGACTGCATAAAATAAGGAAGAGGGGCAGTTGAAACTCTCTATTACATCCTTAACCACTCCACCTCGCGCAACCGTGGGCTAGATTGATGTAATTGGATGGGATAATTACGAGCTCCTTAGCGACTACCTCCGAGAGTTTATTGATTTCAAGGTATCGACGTTTATCGAAGCAACACTTGTGTGCGACTTCTGTCGTGGGACAAATTAATATTTCCAATGGCAATATGGCCCCAACCCCAAATTCAACTGAAGGAATTTTAATTGATACAGGCGTGTTTTATTCTTTATTTGGCATAAGTATACACCCAGTTATTGTTTATTTATTTATGTTTAATAAGAAACACTGCGAAATTAAACTCAGAATTTCGAAGAATTGGGAATCAAACAAATATAAACTCCGATAAACTCTGAATGTTCGACAAAAATAAACTCCGAAAAACACCCTCCGAATTTAACGAAAAAGAAACTCCGAAAACACGGAACCCTAATTAAATAAACTCTACTTTTGGCACGTCATCCAGCTTCGAGCTTTTGCTCGTGTCGAAGACTTCGACAAGCCAGCACGAAACATGATTGCATATCGGTGCAGCCACGACGTACAGCTTTCGCTGAACGCGTATCCAACAATATTGCCTAGCAATTTGCCATGCGTTTTTATTTTTTCGAACATCTTCAGAAAGTATATTATGTCTAATGTTACAACTTGTACTCGAGTGGTCGTGCTAATTATGTGTTCAGAAAATGAAATGGTTTGTTTCGTTTCCTTCCACTCTTGCAACCGTCCTGAAAAGGGTGAACAGTATTTAATTAATTAATTAATTAATTAATTAATTAATTAATTAATCCAGAAACACTGAAAATAGGTTCTGGTCACCTTGTATCCGTTCACGCTACCCTAAAAAGTCGGGGTACAAAAGCAATGCCACGAAAATTCCACCACCTTGCAAATGTACTTTAGAGTCTTATCTCACGTAATACATGTAGCGAATATCAGCTCTCGGGGCTCGTTCACACACTTGCGTTTGAGTGCGACTATGAGCTCTGTGCTCCCTTGGGATCACTTACAACGAGAGAACACGCTGGCGTGCCAGTGTGTTGAAGGTTTTGCAGTATTTTGGACTGTATATTTTTCTGAACGTTTCGCAGCACTTTCCGCTGAAGGTTTTCTAGTATTTTCCTCTGAAGGTTGTGCAGTAGTTTCGAGATAAGAAATTTACTATGTACAATAAATAGCCGTCTATAACATTTCCAAAAGGTTTTTCAGGCCAATGACGAAAATATGATGCACGGAAAAACAAGATACGCCCAAATCGGAAGTGTCGCAGGTCTATCCGATTGATGACACCAGCATATGTTCTCTCATCGCAAGCGATCACAAGGCTGGAAGTGTGTGAACTGTGCTCTTAGGCTGGGATGTCATTTTGAATTACCCGCTTTCTCTTTAACGCTCTCTCTTTGTGTATGTGTGTTCGACAGCGGCATTCTCAGGTTCTACCACATCTCGTTCATCTGGATCGGCGTCATTGGCTTCCTCACGTCGGTCATCGTGGGGTTGGCCGTCAGCCTTATATTCGGTAGGCGCACTTTCGAACCTTTATATCTATTTTTATTACGATGCCTACTTCACCGTCTGTAACTGGAGTATATACAAAAACACAACAGCAAAAATCTGCAGAAAATAAAAAAGGTTACACATTCCGCCAAGGAAAAGAGGACCACACGAAGCGTGTTGACCTTGACAGCGGCAGCTGCAGCGTTGTTGAAAGATACGCTTTAGGACATTTGCCTTCAGTTGGTGTGCTTTAGAATAACTACTTAAGGTGCTATAGTAGAGCAGTTGTAGGAGAACTGCTTTAGAAGATGTGTGAGATGCTCGTACGCGCTGGCTGTCTTACATGATGGTCGGAGTCCTGCGCCCTGCGCCGGTGTCGCTGCGGCCCTCCGTCTACTCTGCTCAGCGCGGCGCGCTGAGCAGAGTAGACGGAGGGCCGCAGCGGCACCGGCGGCCCTCCGTCGGTGCCGCTGTTATAATTCAACGAGTAACCATAGTCATCGACAACTGAAGCGCAGGTTCTTTCTTCGGGGACCGGCTAATGCCGCCATCTCCAGCATTTAGGTCCGGCCAAAGTCAGTGCTCCCATCTAATGGAGCTAACCAAGCAGCGCCCAAAGCGTGTTGTCCCGGCGGTCGTCGTCTGTTTGCGTTGGCAATCAGCGGCTAGACCAATCGCGCACGGCGAATGCGGCACGATCCTACGCTCTTTTGTGGCGCCTGCCTGGTTTAGCCCGTAACGTCAGACGCACAAAGACAACGTGCACCGTGACGACGCACTTTTTTTTGCGCTGCTTGATTTCCGTTTTTGGATCGTTGGCGTCGGACGGGCATAACGTGCAACAAAGTACACGCAAGCCGTCTTCGTGTTCCCTCCGATACAGAGCGCAATGATAAGGAGGAGGTGGACCCTAAGTTCATCTGCCCCTTCGTCCGGAAATTCATGAGCAACTACGTCCAGCGAGAAACCATCATCGTGCTCAAGGGCAGCAGCCAGACGGTAAGGAGAACAAACCCTCGCGAAATCTGAGGAACGAGCTACTCCCAGAGCCCCATTGGCTCGTCGGCCGGTTAAATTTAACCGCCGTCAAGGTGAGCGGCAGATTAGGACGGCGGGGAACCATGACCACAGCGAGCGCCGCTCGCTATCGGGTACATCCTTCAGCAACAAGGAGGTTATAATGGGCAGGAGGTGGCGTCTCTATGTCCAATGCACGGAGCGAGGTGTAACGGAAGTAGGCGCAGCCACGAACTCTTCTCAACCAATGGGGAGCTCGTCAATGGGTGCCGCCATTGATTTTGGGGCAAACAACCCTCGTTGCCATGGCATTTCCGTGGCAACGCTGTTGTTTGCCCCATAATTTCATGGCGGCGTCCACTGAATCGGTGTCGAAGAGGCGAGATTTGGAGCCCAACACTTGCCTGACCAGTAGGAAGTCGGCGTGTAGCCGACGCTCTCGACACCGTGCCTGGAGCGTCGTCTAGAACGAGTCGTCATAGCGCGGCTTTGGAAAGCGATCGCGTGTCAGTCGTCGTACGCACGAACGCTGAGAATGGCACCGCGGGTTGAGAAAGCCGTACAAACCCTGCTTCCAGAAGGTGTTGGTTTCACTCCGCCGCGATGAGAATGCGGGTTCGCATCGAAACATTTTTTGGTGCGCCGATCGAATCGAAAGCCAGCCGCGACAGCGAGCAGACGAAGCAGACCGCAGGCACGGTGCAGACGTAGCCTGAAGCCTCAACGACCGAGCGGAGAGCAGACGATGGGAGCTTGGTTGAATCTAGTTTGGATGAGAGCGCGTCGGTGCGCGAGGCAGTCTGGGATTGGGTTCTTTTTCCGGCGTCGCTGGGTATGACGTCATGCCAAGTCCTGCCAACGAGCTTGAGTATCACTTTGAGCGGTAAACCGCAACCCAAGGCCCGCAGCGGAAATGGCACCTCCCGGTCGCCGCCATCTTGCCCGTTTGCCACATTAGTGATCACGTGACGTCAAGATGGCTGCGCCCAGAGGTGGGCCAGATCAGATTGGCCAGATCACGGTAAACAAAGGGCCCTCTGGGGCTGCGTTCCGATCTTACTCGAATGAATCCGAGTTTCTCCGGTGGGTCATGTCACGTGGCAAGACTGATAAAGCAACTGGACGCAGCATGTAGGCTTTCGAGCGCCAAGGTACATAATACTTACCCTAGAGTGAGATCAAGTTAATTTTTAACCGCGGTCCTGCTCACCGTAAGCTGGCCAATCTGATCTGGCGTACGTATGGGCGTAGCCATCTTGACGTCACGTGATCACTAATGTGGTAAACGGGCAAGATGGCGGCAACCGAGGAGGTGCCATTTTTGGGCGCTGGTTTACCACTCTAAGTTTACTCAACAGAAACGATACACATAGTGTCGGTTTTATGCCACTCACATTCATCGTGTGCAGGCATTGAGGCGGGAAATGCAGACGGCACTTTGTGCACACTGCCAGCACCTGCTCCGTATTCTTGAGGGTTCGGGTATTTCCCCCAGCGGAGTGACGGGACATGAGCGCCAATCCAAATCTTGGCCAAAACATTGCTTTTATAACAGAGCCCCGATGCATTGGTCCCTCAGTGCTCGTGTCCAACCTATCAACAGCATTGGACTATGTCAATATCGTAATTCCCCTAATGACCTCAAGCTTTGCGAAGGAGAGACTGAAAGAAGCCGTTTCTCGAGTTACACCGCGACGAAGCAGAATATTGTTCAGCGGTGTTCCTTGCGAACATATTTGAGCCAGGCCGTAGTCCATGCTAGGTTTGTCACGAACTATAGTTTTACATAGCAAAATTATAGTTTCGTTCTGCAAAGCTAGAGTTTCGCAGAGCGAAACTCTAGCGTTCGCTCTGCTAAAAGTGCAAAGAGGTGGGAGGAGCCACCCCTGAATTCTTAACCTTTCACCGGCCACAGCGCCAGCATGTGCAGAGTACTCAACATCGAAAAGCGATATCGTGTTATGAACATATTTGAAAACACTAGATAAGCACTCCGCACAGCCAATCTGTCAGCCTATAGCGAAGGCATCTATATGCAAGACTTACTTTGCTGTGAAAACATTCATGCGCTAAACCTGCTTTAAAAAAAAAAAAAGTTACGTGTCTATTGCAAACCGATGATGGGTTGGTCGGGTCATTTTTAAATGTTATTGATGGCTTGGCTGTTGTGATTTCACGGCAACCACGAAGGATATCAAAATTCATCAAAAAGCCAATAGAAAACAATGCCGGTGGCTTCGTTCTGCGAATATTGTGCTCTGACTTCAGAAATCCACACAAGTCAAGGCTACATAAATGTAAGCCATTCACCCCAACGAAAGCGGAGGTTTCTTCGTAGCCACCTTGGAGACATCGGGTCGTTTATTAATATTTTAATCACGGTTATCTGCTTCGCTGGCACTCTCTTATGTTCATGAAGGTTTATATTGACGGGTCAGATAATAAAATATACATAATTTAAACATAAACTTACAGCCGTGCGAGCTGACAGATCAGGGCCGGCTTGGTAGAGCAGCGTGTCAGCGAAGACTGGATGACAACACTGCGAAGGCTGGGGCGTCTTGAAACGCGGTAGAGTCAACTGTAGACGCGGTTTGAGTCCCACTCAGCTCCTGCGCTGGCTTTGGCAGGGCTTTATTTCACCCATTCTCAGCTGAGACGCTGTTTCTAGCAAGCCGGTCCTGAAATATAAAGATGTTTATTGGACCATTATATATGAAAAAACAAATCTCATGAAAATTCATCACTTTTAACTTGATGATCATGCTTATTAACTTCTCAGCGCCTTTGCAAGTTTAGTCTAACATTCACAAAGAACAAAAGAATAACAATTGCGAAGGGGAGCTTTTGCAACTATTCTTAAAAGCAGTGAGAACGACAACCCACGTACTTAAGGTGCGTTACGTTAATTAACATGACGAAATATGCCACTGGTCATATTACTGCTATAATACACCCCAAAGCGCATCGCTTATACCCTTTATATTCTACTATTCTAGAATACTTTTTAAAGATCAGAAAAGCAGCCGGATTATTGTCCGATAAATATTTACCAATACTCTTCACACTTCCGTGGTCCCTCTACTCTTTTCAGGGCGTTTTAAATCTTATTGCTGTTATTATATATCGATCTAGCCCTTCAAAATAAAAATGCAATTAGACATCCGATGAGTTCGTCTCTGAATGGCATAAAAAGGAACATTTTGGGTATGCTTGTTAGAGTACTTTCACAAATCTTTCAAATCCAACTTACCGATTTGTTGTCTTTGTGCTCTCTTGCAGAACGGGGTGTCTCCAGCAGAACTCAGAAAACTTATGCCACGAGAACAATAAAAGTAGTAGAATTTTTAAGTTTGCCGACTTACTTTGGCTAGCATGCTAAGCTAGACGGTTCGATAATTAGGAACGCTGAATCTGTAGACGCCCAAGCCTCAGATACGCGTCCATGTGTCCACAGTGATGAGCACGAAATCTCAAAATCAGGTGAGATTTTTCTACTTACAATGAAGGGCTTCCATATGTCCACGTCTGCTCTGCTATCTATTCATATATCTATCCCCTCTCTGCTTCACGTTGGTACAAACTCGCTGATGCAAACACCGTTTGGTGAGTATTCATGGGTGAATACTCACCAATATTATATCAACTCAGGGACGGATTTAAGGTCGAATTTTTTATTTTGGCGAAAAAAAGATATGTTTTGGGGAAATTACTATAATAAAAGAAAACGCAAACGGCAATTTCGTCGGATTTTTTGTTCTCAAGTTATGTACCGTTGAAGCGGCCAAGGTGGAAACTGACGCTTTTCCAGCTTATCGGAGGTGCCATATTTCACTCCAGCCATTTTCCCTACTTTTTACGCTACATCAATATAACTTTTTGGGAACACTCTAGACATAGGCCTTTTCATGCTAATTAGGCATCTCGGTCATAACATTCTTAATGATTTCTTTTTTTTATTTGTCAAACCGCCTCTCTGCGACGATATTTGACGAAGTTCAGCAAGCTGTGCTGAGTGACCTAATCAACATATTTTTATGATATTTATATCACCGTAAAGCTCCAATTAAGCTCTTCTTTTTTAGTATATTTTCAATATTTTTCAATAAGTATATAATGCGCTGCATGTGCCTGAGAAACAAAAAGTTCGAAAAACTGGCAAGTTTAGAGTGGATTTTCTAAAAAAGCTCACTTTTTATTTCTTTTATTTTTTATTCACAGTTAGATAATATAGTAGTCTATCAGAAAGTACCAACAGAAATTGTAATATATTGTTTGTATGGCCGCTATTAAGATTCGAGTCTCGTGCTATGAGCGTTTTGAACGGGACTTTGCACAGGCGCTCTGCTGAGCAAAATTTTGGCCTATGTAAGGTTTTCTATTTATCGTTAGCAGTTACCTCAATATCCAACCATAAACATTAATACTATTTGAAGTAGTGTACTTAAAAAAAATTTACTTCGAAGTCCGTATCCACAAGTGCGAGCACAGCGCTTTCTTCCTCCCAATACGGGGGAATGCAGATCGTAAGAGAATTCCTCTGAGGCCTTTTGCTTTCGGCTTTCAGTTTGAAATACCAAACTTGATATGTAATTGTGATATTTTCTTATGTCAAACAGATATGCAGTGCATATATATATGTACGATTTAGTATCTGACGCTTAGGAAGTACAGTTTATTTTGTGCGCGTATGGACTCTTTCGTAAAATAACGAGCATTTCGTTCAGTGTAAGGCTTCAAACGTGCTAGTCATGTGTTTAGGTTTCATTTCTATTTTCAGTGATTCATGCCGGGTACGTAGACTTTTTCCCTTGACTTAAGTTTGTCTGGGAGTCTAGATATTACGTATCTTCTCCGTCAATACATTGTGCGAAGCTCACAAACCTTGCAAATCACGCCAGTGCCGAGTAAATATATATTGTTAGGATAAATATTGTTGATTCACTGGTTTTTATGCTCAGATATTGAGGTAAGTACTGACATTAAATAGAAAACCTTACATAGGTAAAAATTCTGCTCAGCTGAGCGTCTATGCGAAGTCCCGTTCAAAGCTCTCACAGCACGAGATTCGAGTCCTAATAGCGGCCATACAAACAATATATTACAATATTTACTATGTTACCTAACTGTAAATAAAAAATGAAATAAATAAAGGGTGGGTTCTTTTAGAAAATCGACTTCAAACTTGCAAGTCTTTTCTTTAGAAAAACATCCAAGTTTGAAGTTGATTTAAAAGAAAACAAGCGAAAAAAAAACACTCGGTCGCAAGAGCGTGAACGGGCCAGCCCGTTCACACTCTTCGACCGATTCGCCGAGAGACCAGACCGGTTTTTAATCCTTTTGCGACTTCTTAGGACCGGATGCGCTACCGGCGGAGCTGGTCCTATTCCTAAGAGATCGCAAGAGGCTTAAAACCGGTTTGGTCTCTCTCGGTCTTACTTGGTCGCAGGAGTGTGAACGGGCCTTAAGCTCTCCGGCCAGCATGTGGATTCACCACTCCACCCTTTCTAGCCCCCGACGACTCGCGCACGCATGCGCAATGGCGGTTACAAGTTAAAAGGTAGGAAAAGCTCATCATTGCTGAATGCTGGGCTTGTTGGTATTGGTCTTGGGTTGCCAAAGGCATGGTAGCGCTTATTAGACGAGGTCAACAGAAAGGAAGACAAGACAAACACGAGCGCTGACTGCAACTCTTTAATCAACATGGAAATGTGGCATATATACTAGTGGTGCAAAACTATCGATAGTACTATCGATAGTATCGATAGTCGCCAGAAATTTGACTATCGATAGTAAAAAAACTATCGATAGTACTATCGATAGTCGACTATCGAAAAACTATCGATAGTACTATCGATAGTCGACTATCGAAGAACTATCGATAGTACTATCGATAGTCGACTATCGAAAAACTATCGATAGTACTATCGATAGTCGACTATCGAAGAACTATCGATAGTACTATCGATAGTCGACAATCGAAAAACTATCGATAGTACTATCGATAGTCGACTATCGGAGAATTATCGTTAATCAACTATCGGAAAACTATCGATAGTCCACTATCGTAAACCTATCGATATTACTGTCGACAGTTTACCATCGATAGTTTTGCGACATTGGTAGTTCGCGTCGCTCCCTCTTCTCTTTTTCTCGCTTTATTTTTTCAAATGGGACACCAACTAGCCGAAGCACTCACCATCCGAACTTTGGTTCAGCTTTCAGTGATGCCGAAGACGGGAGTTTGGGCGAAGAGAGAGGAGGAAGGGAGGCGAGCGGCGGTGCGGCAACTGTGTTCGCTCTAGTAATCCAAAACTATCGATAGTATCTATGCTCGCCGGAAATCTGAGTATCGATAGTAAAAAAAAAAAAACTATCGATAGTACTATCGATAGTCGACTATCGATAGTACTATCGATAGTCGACTATCGGAAAATTATCGTTAATCTACTATCGGAAAGCTATCGATAGTCGACTATCATAAACCTTTCGATAGTACTGTCGACAGTTTACTATCGGTAGTTTTGCGACACTAGAAGTTCGCGTCGCTCCCTCTTCCCTTTTTCTCGCTTTATTTTTTCAAACGGGGCACCGACTAGCCCAAGCATTTACCATCCCAACTTTGGTTCGCCTTTCAGTGATGACGACGACGGGAGTTTGGCCGAAGAGAGGAGGAGAAAGGGAGGCGACCGGCGGTGCGGCAACTGTGTTCGCTCCGCACCCGAATACTACTACAAATGCGCGCCAAACTGCGGCGAGCACGCAGACTGCGGAGCATACGGCGCCAGCTTTGGCGGCACTAATGCCCCTGAATAAGAAATTTAGCGACATCTCCTCCTCCTCTGACGCGCACAGCTTGTAACTTTATGTTGTGCTTTTTACACCGCGCGTCGACTGTAGCGCCGCCTGGATAGTCAGAGCGCAGTCAAAGGCTGAAAGACACGCAAATACATACATACAGGCTAAAAGCGCACTGTCACGGTCTACCAGCCTTGAAGAATGTGCTCAAAGAAAGGCGATGAAAGCCGTGACATTGCACAGTCGGCGTTATTTGATTGGCGACATGAGCTCATAGCATGCACTGCACTCCGACAGCATAGGCATTCCTTTTCTTTGCTCGTCCCTCATGCACACTCTAAATTATTATATTTTGCTATTTCGCGCTTGCACGTTGACTGTAGCACCGCCTGGATCGGCCCAAGATAGCAGGCGGCATTCTACAAAGGATGTCGCTACTTTTCCGTATAAAGGGGCTTTAGGCGGCACTAGCTGGTGCCTTCTGTAAGAGTCGGCGCCCTTTCTACCGCGGAACAAACACAAAAAGAAAAACAAAACTGCACCACTGTTGCAAACCTAAACTATTCGGTAGCCCACTGAATCTGGCTGGACCTTGAAGTAGTGGTGCAAAACTATCGATAGTACTATCGATAGTCTCCATAGCCGCCAAAAATCTGACTATCGATAGTAAAAAAACTATCGATAGTACTATCAATAGTTGACTATCGAAAAACTATCGATAGTACTATCGATAGTCGACTATCGAAAAACTGTCGATAGTACTATCGATAATTGACTATCGAAAACTATCGAAAAACTATCGAAAAACTATCGATAGTACTATCGATAGTTCTGCGATACTATCGATAGTTTTTCCAAAACTATCGATAGTATCGATAGTCGATTTATCGATAGTTTTGCATCACTAATATATACGCACTTCGATCCTTTTCAATCAGCCAACCCCAGGCCTTGCGGCTGCTCTCATGAACTGCACCTCCTGACCGAAAAGGTCGATAGATGCGACGCTGACACACCCCACACCTGCCCTTTTTATCTCATCCGCTTCGATAATTTCCCTCACAGTTCTATTCTTATGTTTAGCTAGTACTGAGCATGAGTCGAACAATGGTCTGCAACCAGTCATGACAATGCATTGAAAGGTGGCCATCCCGATAGCTTTTAACGTTAAGACTGTGTTCTCGGAGCCTGTCGTTCAGGCATCTCCCAGTCTGACCTACATACTTCTTACCGCGTTTGTCTTGTCTTCCTTTCTGTTGTCCTCGTCTAATAAGCGCTACCATGCCTTTGGCAACCCAGGAGAAGCTCCTCCCACAAGCGTGATGCGTCGGTTTCAAATCCCTCCGCAGTCGAAAGAAGAGTTCACTGGAAACGCTCCTTGTTTTGCAATTTGCTTCAATGGATAGATGATGTCCACAGAGTGGTGGTAACTTGTCTTCGACCCCTACTTTTTAAGAAAGCGACCTTTGTATATTCATCGGGGGGAACCGAGCTCCTGAAAGCAGCCTTTGTATTCATCGGAGGGGGGACCCAATCCCCGAAAGTCGTATTTGTTTCCATCGGAGGGGGAAGACTCTCCCTCTCGTGGCTTCCACAATGCTAAGTCAGAGTCGAAAGATAAAGCAAATATGTACAAAAAGGCAAGACCCTCCTCGCGCGTTGGCCGCGACGTCACGGAAACGATGGTACGCTATTGGATGCGGAGGTGGCGGAGGGATATGTGATTCCCTTTCAGGGGCATTTGCCGCTACCTTTTTTTACTTGTAACTAGGGCTCCGTGTTTTCGGAGTTTATTTTTCGTCAAATTCGGAGGGTGTTTTTCGGAGTTTATTTTTTGCCGAAGATTCGGAGTTTATCGGAGTTTATATTTGTTTGATTCCCAATTCTCCGAAATTCGGAGTTTAATTTCGCAGTGTTTCCTATTGAAAATAAATATGTAAATAATAACCGGATGTAAACGTATGCCAAATAAAAAATAAAACGCGCTTGTATCGATTAAAATTTCTTCAGTTGAATTTGACGTTCGTGCCATTGCCATTGGCAATATTAATTTGTCCCACGACAAACGTCGCACACAACTGTTGCTTCGATAAACGTCGATACCTTAAAATCAATAAACTCCCGGGGGCAGTCGCTACAAAGCTCGTAGTCATCCCATCCTATTCCATCAATCTAGCCCGCGGCCGCGCGAGGTGGAGTGGTTAAGGATGTAATAGAGAGTTTCAACTGTCCCTTTTCTCTATTTAATACAATCTCTATAGTCCATAGCTTTCACTGTTACAAAAACATACCTTCTCCTTTCTCTAAATCACAAATCGCATGGCTCAAACTGGAAACCAAAAGAGTGGCTTTTGTCGTGACCCGAATGTACAATGACCTGTTGCCCTGAATCAACCTCGACGAGACAAGCGGCAAGACCCCTTTTGACAACGGTTTGAGATTTGAAAGATAATTATGGTACCATTTTCCCAGGACCATTGATTCCGTGCTGATCAGATTGTAAAAAAAAAAAAGTATTTTACTTTTTTTTTTGCGGGGGGGGGGGGGGTGGCATTGGCACATAAACATTCGGAGTTTATCGGATAAATCCGAATTGACCAAAATTTTACCGGCGGGTGTTTTTCGGAGTTTTTCGGATTTATCCGAAAACACGGAGCCCTACTTGTAACCAACGTTACTAAAACCCTCAGTTGGGAAACTCACCCTTAAAACCTGGGCCGCTGGCGTCCACCAAGACCGAGCTAAATACGGTAACAGCGCCACCCTTTAGCGACGAGTTGAAACATGAAAGCTGCTTTACATAGCTACTGCGAGATGGTTCTGCGAGATGGCGCCACCGGCCCTTGCCCGACTTGACGTGCAGTTCCCGGAGTCGCCGCTGCGGGAGAAATGGCGGCGTTGCGATCGCCATTAGCTCGGTTCTCGTGTACGGATCGGAGCCACTTTTGACTGAGGGGTAAACTCCTACTTTGCGGGCGTATGGCGGCGGATTTTTTTTTTTTAATAATAATATGCTTTATTAGTTTTCAACGGGATACATGTTTCGGGTCCGTCAAAGCCATGTGGCTTGTGGGACTGGGCCCGGCAGTCGGTTTCATACTGTAAAATTATTTTACAATGCTTTTAAATCTCTAATACTGCACAATGCAGTATAAACATAACACAAGAAACAACAAGAAAGAAAAAGAAAATTGACTAAGCACACTGCAGACTATAATATACTGATTTTAAGAGTGTTCCATACATGTAAAACAGACTACCAAAGTAAACAAGGTAGCACATTCTTCGTACCATTACAAAACACACAACCAAAAAAAAAGGTTAAACATATACAAAGCATAAAAAAAATATATATGCAAGACCAACAATCAAAGCAACAAGAAGGTTTCTGACGTTCATTGTTTATCGTTTTCAAAACACCAGTTTTTAATAGTTCGCTTAACCTCGGTTATCGATGTAAGGCAAGTTAGTTCCTGCGGAAGCTGATTAAAGTGATGTGGTATATAGTAATTCCTCATTCTCTTCCCGTAATTTGTATGTATTCTGGGCAGTGCATATCTTTCTGTGTGTCTTAGAGGTTTTGTATTTAACAGTTTCTTGAAATCATTATTGGCATAATAATGTTTTGTTATAGTTACAAACTGAAACAGTTTTTCAAACGGCAGAATCCCGAGTGCTTCGAATTTTTTTTGTGATTCTAATGTATCATATTGAGACCCGTAAGCAATATTGTTAAGTATTCTGATAATTACTTTGTTAATACCTTTTATTCTACCGGCTGAACACGAACCATAGACCGTAAGGCCGTAGCGTAGAATAGATTCTCCCAGCGCCCGGTAGACATTTTGCCTTAATTTTATGTTTGCACCATACCGAAGTCGATATGTGTACGCTGAGATAACCCTTAGTCTTTTTTAACGTTATTCATATGTTGTTCCCAGGTCATGTGTTGATCAAATAATAAACCTAAATACTTAGCATTAGTTTCGTAAGCCATTGTTATGGAATTGTATTTCTCACGGTCTTTACTTAGAAAGATAGGTTTATTCAGAGTTACTTGTTTGTGTGGATTTCTCAGACACATTAGTTTAGTTTTTTGGGGGTTCAAAACAATTTTATTACATTCAAACCAATCTATTATTGTATCTATATCGTCCTGAAATAGTGACACTGCTTCTTCATAGTTCCCATGAGGAAGTACGAGCGCGGTGTCGTCCGCATATTGAAAAATTAAAGAGTTCAGTTTTTGTTTTCCCAAATCATTGATATATATGTTGAATAGTAGCGGGGCCAGCGAGGATCCTTGAGGTATTCCATACTTCGTCTGTATTGGGTTACTCACCACATTTCCTATCTTGACTGCCTGTGATCTATCACAAAAATAGTTACTAAAATATCTTAAAAAGGGTCCTCTAAATCCAATTGTTTCTATTTTTTTAAGCATGTTTGAATGATCAATAGTATCAAACGCCTTCGTGAGATCCATAAACAAGACTAAAGCAATCTTATTATCCTCTAATGCTTTACTAACAACGTCATTGAAATCTTCGAGCAATTCGGTAGTACTTTTGTTTTTTTGAAATCCATATTGCGATTTAGATAATAAAGAAAATTTATCGCAGAATGAGGTAATAATTTTTGCCATAAATTTTTCCATGATATGAGCAATTGCTGGCAAGATTGATATAGGCCTATAATTATTCAGGTCTTTCTTATTACCACCTTTAAACAGTGGTCGTACGATCGAACTTTTGAGTCGCGGCGGAATTTCTCCCGTTTCAAATATTCCATTTAAAATGGTAAGTAAGACATTCTTTATGTGTCCAAAGTTCGCTGTTAGGTCTCTCAAACGAATTTGATCATTACCAGGCGGTTTTTTTACCGACATTGAATTCAATATTTCACTTAAATCTTGCTCCGTCATAGCGGGAAGATAAGCTGAACATCCGTTCGCCATCGAGCATGTTAGCTGCATTTGATTTTGTAATGTCATCTTATCTCTGAGATCGTGCACAGCTTTTACAAAATTGTTATTAAATGACTCACACAAGGAGGCGGTATCTAAAGATCCCCCTAAGTTTTTTTTTATTGTTTCGTCAATGCTCATTTTCTTTGTTTTACCAATTAGTTGGTTTACCAAATTCCAAGTTTGTTTTGGGTTGCCCGTCTTATTCCCTAATTGGGTGACATAATGATTTCGCTTTGCTAACCTTATTTTCGCGTTAACTCTGTTCCTCATTGAACGAAATTCGGATTTAAGAAGAGTATTTCTCGGGTTTTGCTTACAGCGTATCCATAATTTTTCTTTTATGTAGCATAATTCCATTATTTCTTTATTGATCCACACGTTTCCAGGTCTTCTTCTTTGTAGTTGTATAGTCACTTTTGAGACATCATAAATGTTTCGGAATATGTCCACCATGGTGTCATACAGTATTAAGTGGTCCAGGCACAGCAGAGAGTTCCAGTCGTACTGTGCAATCAGATTATCTACTTTCTTTGAGTCAATTATTACACTTTCCTTATTCTGACTTTGTTCTTCAGCAGCCTCATTTTCCTTGAAAGCAACACAGGCAGTGAAATAGTGATCAGCAATTTTCTTTCTAATTACTCCCCCAAATATGGTAAGATCGGTCATTCTTACCAAAATATGATCAATACAAGACACAGTAATTTTGTTTCCTAAGTACTCTTCTCTCGTGACGTCTACAATTACATTGTCAAGGCCGAACCCCGATATTAAATCCAGATAATCATTTACACCCTGTTTCGAGGTATTCAGAACGTCTAGATTAAAATCCCCGGCTAGCACTAGGTTTTTACTCGCATTTAGTTTGTCTAAGAGCTTAGAAAACTCATCACAAAATAAGGTAGTGCTTAAGTCCGGAGGGCGGTAGACTACGCATACTTTAAAAAATGTTTCCAATTTACTAACTTCTAAAACCATCAGTTCGGCTTGATTAAATGTTATTTCCATTCGTTCAGACAAGCAACTGTCATTAACAAACGCCAAAATTCCTCCCCCTTTTCTACCTTTCCTACACAGATGATAAGAATGAAAGCCGTCCAGATTGAATGTATTGCATGTATCTTCATCTACGTTTATTTCCGTAAGTAATAGCAAGTCTAGTTTTGATAAGCTATCATACAGATAGATTTGAAGTTCGTCCCAATGCTTCCTCAAGCTTCGAATGTTGACGTGCATCAAATGTAACTTTTCGTTTCCGCTTGACTCTGATAGGGCTGATGTTGTGCACGCGTCCCATTCTTGAAAGGTTTCAAAAGTACTATTCATTTAGCTTATCTTGCTTAAATCCTTCTCGCTCTCGACCCTTATCACAGATGCTCCTTCTTTCTGTCTTACGAAAATTTTTCCATTTCGCACCCAGACGAACTTGTACTGCTTTTCTTTAGCACGGGTTCTTGTGCTCCAGAACAAGGATTTCAGCAATTTGGTCAAGTTTTCATTTATGTAAATGCCTTCGCTTCGTAGCGTCACTCGTTTTTTTATCCACATGTCCCTTGTGTTTCTTTCTGAGAACCTTACTAATATCGGAGCTGTTTTTCCTTCTTTGGAGTGCAGTCTGTGTACTGCCTCAACGCTCTGATCCTTTGGGGGTGGGAGGTCAAGTTTGACAGCTATGCTTTCTATTATGTGTGTCAAGTTTTCATTTGCTACCTGCTTTACGCCATGAATCTCGATGTTATTTCGTCTAGAATATTGTTCAGCGTTATCCACTGCCAACTTAAGGCTTTGAATTTCTTCATCTCTTTCTACTACGAGAGCCTCCAGGCGATTTGTTTTTTTGCTTAGTTCTTCGATCGTTCTGCTCTGATTTTCAGTTTTTTTCAGGAGTTCATCGTACTGTGACGACAGATGGTCAAGGGATTTTTCGATTACATCAATTGTTTTCCCATTCTGTTCCAACTTCATTATGATGCTATCGTTTTTTCCACCTTGCACATTCATTTTTCTCTCGATTTCTTCTATCCGGTTCAGTACACTGGTTATTTTCTTGTTCATTTCAATCATCTGAGTCGCCAAGAGGTCTGGATCCCTATCGAGAGACCCCTGAGATTCCGGAGATCCGAGGATCCCTGTGCCACCCCTGCCCTCTGGGACAAAGTCAACAGATTGGCGCTTTTTGTGTGTTATACATGTGTTACATTGCCAGGTCTCGATTTTCTGAGGCGACATTTGTTTAAAGCTCTTTTTTGTCACCCCGGAACATTTGCCGGAGTGATATTGATGTTTACATTCGTGACAGGTCAATGAAACACAGTCTTTCGTCAGTGGCTTTAGACAGTACAAACATTCACTCTCGGTTTGCATTTTTGACAAGGTACGCAGTGCAGTCCGGCAAATTAAAAAGAAAGAAAAACTGTGAGTTAGAGTTTTAAATCTTACCTAAAAGAGCAACAGATTGTTACATTTCGATCCAGGCATTTCGCCGGACTGCAGTTGGTTGCTGGTCGTCGGTTCCTTTTATAGTCCTCGAGGCGATCTCGTGGTCTTGTCCCTGCGCATGCGTCCGTGATGCCGCCGCTTGTCCTGTCTGCGGCGGCTTGCCGAGCTCCTTGCAGATGACGGTGCAGCACGGTGCGGCTTGCCGAGCTCCTTGCAGATGACGGTGCAGCACGGGGGGACCGCGTGTTCTTGGTGATTTTGTTGTTTCACCTAAAAGAGCAACAGATTGTTACATTTCGATCCAGGCATTTCGCCGGACTGCAGTTGGTTGCTGGTCGTCGGTTCCTTTTATAGTCCTCGAGGCGATCTCGTGGTCTTGTCCCTGCGCATGCGTCCGTGATGCCGCCGCCTGTCCTGTCTGCGGCGGCTTGCCGAGCTCCTTGCAGATGACGGTGCAGCACGGTGCGGCTTGCCGAGCTCCTTGCAGATGACGGTGCAGCACGGGGGGACCGCGTGTTCTTGGTGATTTTGTTGTTTCACCTAAAAGAGCAACAGATTGTTACATTTCGATCCAGGCATTTCGCCGGACTGCAGTTGGTTGCTGGTCGTCGGTTCCTTTTATAGTCCTCGAGGCGATCTCGTGGTCTTGTCCCTGCGCATGCGTCCGTGATGCCGCCGCCTGTCCTGTCTGCGGCGGCTTGCCGAGCTCCTTGCAGATGACGGTGCAGCACGGTGCGGCTTGCCGAGCTCCTTGCAGATGACGGTGCAGCACGGGGGACCGCGTGTTCTTGGTGATTTTGTTGTTTCACCTAAAAGAGCAACAGATTGTTACATTTCGATCCAGGCATTTCGCCGGACTGCAGTTGGTTGCTGGTCGTCGGTTCCTTTTATAGTCCTCGAGGCGATCTCGTGGTCTTGTCCCTGCGCATGCGTCCGTGATGCCGCCGCCTGTCCTGTCTGCGGCGGCTTGCCGAGCTCCTTGCAGATGACGGTGCAGCACGGTGCGGCTTGCCGAGCTCCTTGCAGATGACGGTGCAGCACGGGGGACCGCGTGTTCTTGGTGATTTTGTTGTTTCACCTAAAAGAGCAACAGATTGTTACATTTCGATCCAGGCATTTCGCCGGACTGCAGTTGGTTGCTGGTCGTCGGTTCCTTTTATAGTCCTCGAGGCGATCTCGTGGTCTTGTCCCTGCGCATGCGTCCGTGATGCCGCCGCTTGTCCTGTCTGCGGCGGCTTGCCGAGCTCCTTGCAGATGACGGTGCAGCACGGTGCGGCTTGCCGAGCTCCTTGCAGATGACGGTGCAGCACGGGGGGACCGCGTGTTCTTGGTGATTTTGTTGTTTCACCTAAAAGAGCAACAGATTGTTACATTTCGATCCAGGCATTTCGCCGGACTGCAGTTGGTTGCTGGTCGTCGGTTCCTTTTATAGTCCTCGAGGCGATCTCGTGGTCTTGTCCCTGCGCATGCGTCCGTGATGCCGCCGCCTGTCCTGTCTGCGGCGGCTTGCCGAGCTCCTTGCAGATGACGGTGCAGCACGGTGCGGCTTGCCGAGCTCCTTGCAGATGACGGTGCAGCACGGGGGACCGCGTGTTCTTGGTGATTTTGTTGTTTCACCTAAAAGAGCAACAGATTGTTACATTTCGATCCAGGCATTTCGCCGGACTGCAGTTGGTTGCTGGTCGTCGGTTCCTTTTATAGTCCTCGAGGCGATCTCGTGGTCTTGTCCCTGCGCATGCGTCCGTGATGCCGCCGCCTGTCCTGTCTGCGGCGGCTTGCCGAGCTCCTTGCAGATGACGGTGCAGCACGGTGCGGCTTGCCGAGCTCCTTGCAGATGACGGTGCAGCACGGGGGGACCGCGTGTTCTTGGTGATTTTGTTGTTTCACCTAAAAGAGCAACAGATTGTTACATTTCGATCCAGGCATTTCGCCGGACTGCAGTTGGTTGCTGGTCGTCGGTTCCTTTTATAGTCCTCGAGGCGATCTCGTGGTCTTGTCCCTGCGCATGCGTCCGTGATGCCGCCGCCTGTCCTGTCTGCGGCGGCTTGCCGAGCTCCTTGCAGATGACGGTGCAGCACGGTGCGGCTTGCCGAGCTCCTTGCAGATGACGGTGCAGCACGGGGGGACCGCGTGTTCTTGGTGATTTTGTTGTTTCACCTAAAAGAGCAACAGATTGTTACATTTCGATCCAGGCATTTCGCCGGACTGCAGTTGGTTGCTGGTCGTCGGTTCCTTTTATAGTCCTCGAGGCGATCTCGTGGTCTTGTCCCTGCGCATGCGTCCGTGATGCCGCCGCCTGTCCTGTCTGCGGCGGCTTGCCGAGCTCCTTGCAGATGACGGTGCAGCACGGTGCGGCTTGCCGAGCTCCTTGCAGATGACGGTGCAGCACGGGGGGACCGCGTGTTCTTGGTGATTTTGTTGTTTCACCTAAAAGAGCAACAGATTGTTACATTTCGATCCAGGCATTTCGCCGGACTGCAGTTGGTTGCTGGTCGTCGGTTCCTTTTATAGTCCTCGAGGCGATCTCGTGGTCTTGTCCCTGCGCATGCGTCCGTGATGCCGCCGCTTGTCCTGTCTGCGGCGGCTTGCCGAGCTCCTTGCAGATGACGGTGCAGCACGGTGCGGCTTGCCGAGCTCCTTGCAGATGACGGTGCAGCACGGGGGACCGCGTGTTCTTGGTGATTTTGTTGTTTCACCTAAAAGAGCAACAGATTGTTACATTTCGATCCAGGCATTTCGCCGGACTGCAGTTGGTTGCTGGTCGTCGGTTCCTTTTATAGTCCTCGAGGCGATCTCGTGGTCTTGTCCCTGCGCATGCGTCCGTGATGCCGCCGCTTGTCCTGTCTGCGGCGGCTTGCCGAGCTCCTTGCAGATGACGGTGCAGCACGGTGCGGCTTGCCGAGCTCCTTGCAGATGACGGTGCAGCACGGGGGGACCGCGTGTTCTTGGTGATTTTGTTGTTTCTCCTAAAAGAGCAACAGATTGTTACATTTCGATCCAGGCATTTCGCCGGACTGCAGTTGGTTGCTGGTCGTCGGTTCCTTTTATAGTCCTCGAGGCGATCTCGTGGTCTTGTCCCTGCGCATGCGTCCGTGATGCCGCCGCTTGTCCTGTCTGCGGCGGCTTGCCGAGCTCCTTGCAGATGACGGTGCAGCACGGTGCGGCTTGCCGAGCTCCTTGCAGATGACGGTGCAGCACGGGGGGACCGCGTGTTCTTGGTGATTTTGTTGTTTCTCCTAAAAGAGCAACAGATTGTTACATTTCGATCCAGGCATTTCGCCGGACTGCAGTTGGTTGCTGGTCGTCGGTTCCTTTTATAGTCCTCGAGGCGATCTCGTGGTCTTGTCCCTGCGCATGCGTCCGTGATGCCGCCGCCTGTCCTGTCTGCGGCGGCTTGCCGAGCTCCTTGCAGATGACGGTGCAGCACGGTGCGGCTTGCCGAGCTCCTTGCAGATGACGGTGCAGCACGGGGGGACCGCGTGTTCTTGGTGATTTTGTTGTTTCTCCTAAAAGAGCAACAGATTGTTACATTTCGATCCAGGCATTTCGCCGGACTGCAGTTGGTTGCTGGTCGTCGGTTCCTTTTATAGTCCTCGAGGCGATCTCGTGGTCTTGTCCCTGCGCATGCGTCCGTGATGCCGCCGCTTGTCCTGTCTGCGGCGGCTTGCCGAGCTCCTTGCAGATGACGGTGCAGCACGGTGCGGCTTGCCGAGCTCCTTGCAGATGACGGTGCAGCACGGGGGACCGCGTGTTCTTGGTGATTTTGTTGTTTCTCCTAAAAGAGCAACAGATTGTTACATTTCGATCCAGGCATTTCGCCGGACTGCAGTTGGTTGCTGGTCGTCGGTTCCTTTTATAGTCCTCGAGGCGATCTCGTGGTCTTGTCCCTGCGCATGCGTCCGTGATGCCGCCGCTTGTCCTGTCTGCGGCGGCTTGCCGAGCTCCTTGCAGATGACGGTGCAGCACGGTGCGGCTTGCCGAGCTCCTTGCAGATGACGGTGCAGCACGGGGGGACCGCGTGTTCTTGGTGATTTTGTTGTTTCACCTAAAAGAGCAACAGATTGTTACATTTCGATCCAGGCATTTCGCCGGACTGCAGTTGGTTGCTGGTCGTCGGTTCCTTTTATAGTCCTCGAGGCGATCTCGTGGTCTTGTCCCTGCGCATGCGTCCGTGATGCCGCCGCTTGTCCTGTCTGCGGCGGCTTGCCGAGCTCCTTGCAGATGACGGTGCAGCACGGTGCGGCTTGCCGAGCTCCTTGCAGATGACGGTGCAGCACGGGGGGACCGCGTGTTCTTGGTGATTTTGTTGTTTCTCCTAAAAGAGCAACAGATTGTTACATTTCGATCCAGGCATTTCGCCGGACTGCAGTTGGTTGCTGGTCGTCGGTTCCTTTTATAGTCCTCGAGGCGATCTCGTGGTCTTGTCCCTGCGCATGCGTCCGTGATGCCGCCGCTTGTCCTGTCTGCGGCGGCTTGCCGAGCTCCTTGCAGATGACGGTGCAGCACGGTGCGGCTTGCCGAGCTCCTTGCAGATGACGGTGCAGCACGGGGGGACCGCGTGTTCTTGGTGATTTTGTTGTTTCTCCTAAAAGAGCAACAGATTGTTACATTTCGATCCAGGCATTTCGCCGGACTGCAGTTGGTTGCTGGTCGTCGGTTCCTTTTATAGTCCTCGAGGCGATCTCGTGGTCTTGTCCCTGCGCATGCGTCCGTGATGCCGCCGCTTGTCCTGTCTGCGGCGGCTTGCCGAGCTCCTTGCAGATGACGGTGCAGCACGGTGCGGCTTGCCGAGCTCCTTGCAGATGACGGTGCAGCACGGGGGACCGCGTGTTCTTGGTGATTTTGTTGTTTCTCCTAAAAGAGCAACAGATTGTTACATTTCGATCCAGGCATTTCGCCGGACTGCAGTTGGTTGCTGGTCGTCGGTTCCTTTTATAGTCCTCGAGGCGATCTCGTGGTCTTGTCCCTGCGCATGCGTCCGTGATGCCGCCGCTTGTCCTGTCTGCGGCGGCTTGCCGAGCTCCTTGCAGATGACGGTGCAGCACGGTGCGGCTTGCCGAGCTCCTTGCAGATGACGGTGCAGCACGGGGGACCGCGTGTTCTTGGTGATTTTGTTGTTTCTCCTAAAAGAGCAACAGATTGTTACATTTCGATCCAGGCATTTCGCCGGACTGCAGTTGGTTGCTGGTCGTCGGTTCCTTTTATAGTCCTCGAGGCGATCTCGTGGTCTTGTCCCTGCGCATGCGTCCGTGATGCCGCCGCTTGTCCTGTCTGCGGCGGCTTGCCGAGCTCCTTGCAGATGACGGTGCAGCACGGTGCGGCTTGCCGAGCTCCTTGCAGATGACGGTGCAGCACGGGGGGACCGCGTGTTCTTGGTGATTTTGTTGTTTCTCCTAAAAGAGCAACAGATTGTTACATTTCGATCCAGGCATTTCGCCGGACTGCAGTTGGTTGCTGGTCGTCGGTTCCTTTTATAGTCCTCGAGGCGATCTCGTGGTCTTGTCCCTGCGCATGCGTCCGTGATGCCGCCGCTTGTCCTGTCTGCGGCGGCTTGCCGAGCTCCTTGCAGATGACGGTGCAGCACGGTGCGGCTTGCCGAGCTCCTTGCAGATGACGGTGCAGCACGGGGGGACCGCGTGTTCTTGGTGATTTTGTTGTTTCTCCTAAAAGAGCAACAGATTGTTACATTTCGATCCAGGCATTTCGCCGGACTGCAGTTGGTTGCTGGTCGTCGGTTCCTTTTATAGTCCTCGAGGCGATCTCGTGGTCTTGTCCCTGCGCATGCGTCCGTGATGCCGCCGCTTGTCCTGTCTGCGGCGGCTTGCCGAGCTCCTTGCAGATGACGGTGCAGCACGGTGCGGCTTGCCGAGCTCCTTGCAGATGACGGTGCAGCACGGGGGACCGCGTGTTCTTGGTGATTTTGTTGTTTCTCCTAAAAGAGCAACAGATTGTTACATTTCGATCCAGGCATTTCGCCGGACTGCAGTTGGTTGCTGGTCGTCGGTTCCTTTTATAGTCCTCGAGGCGATCTCGTGGTCTTGTCCCTGCGCATGCGTCCGTGATGCCGCCGCTTGTCCTGTCTGCGGCGGCTTGCCGAGCTCCTTGCAGATGACGGTGCAGCACGGTGCGGCTTGCCGAGCTCCTTGCAGATGACGGTGCAGCACGGGGGGACCGCGTGTTCTTGGTGATTTTGTTGTTTCTCCTAAAAGAGCAACAGATTGTTACATTTCGATCCAGGCATTTCGCCGGACTGCAGTTGGTTGCTGGTCGTCGGTTCCTTTTATAGTCCTCGAGGCGATCTCGTGGTCTTGTCCCTGCGCATGCGTCCGTGATGCCGCCGCTTGTCCTGTCTGCGGCGGCTTGCCGAGCTCCTTGCAGATGACGGTGCAGCACGGTGCGGCTTGCCGAGCTCCTTGCAGATGACGGTGCAGCACGGGGGGACCGCGTGTTCTTGGTGATTTTGTTGTTTCTCCTAAAAGAGCAACAGATTGTTACATTTCGATCCAGGCATTTCGCCGGACTGCAGTTGGTTGCTGGTCGTCGGTTCCTTTTATAGTCCTCGAGGCGATCTCGTGGTCTTGTCCCTGCGCATGCGTCCGTGATGCCGCCGCTTGTCCTGTCTGCGGCGGCTTGCCGAGCTCCTTGCAGATGACGGTGCAGCACGGTGCGGCTTGCCGAGCTCCTTGCAGATGACGGTGCAGCACGGGGGACCGCGTGTTCTTGGTGATTTTGTTGTTTCTCCTAAAAGAGCAACAGATTGTTACATTTCGATCCAGGCATTTCGCCGGACTGCCTCGTTGTCGGAAGCGTGTCTAGTGTTCTACTAATTATTCGCGATGTCATATTCTTTTTAAAATCTTGTTTTGGTGTTTTGTGTTGTGTTGTCCGTTTTTTTCCCCATAGTCTTACGATTTTAAGGTATGACGATTTTCTACTCTGCAATAGAGCAGCACCGTGGCAAGACTGCCGGCTCTGGAGAATCTCTCTGGAGCAGACTTTGTGCGGCAAAGCACCTATAACAAAGACAGGCTAGCTCAATGTGAGTGAAGGTTTGTTATTTTTCTCAATTGGAGGTCATATGGTACTCAATATTTTTGCCATCACAAGTTAGATGAAGTTACTGCAAAGAGTTAGTCTAAAATACATTTTTTTCTAATATTGAAGGGGTTTTGTTATTTTAATGCGAATAGCATTCTTTGGCTACTTCACGCATACTTTTCTGTCTATGTATCTATCTGGCTATCTAACCTCTTACGCCGCGGGTCGATAAATAAATAAAAAAGACCGGCGCCGGCTGGGATTCGAACCGTTGACCCTTTGATCAGCAGGCAGACGCGCTAACCACAGAGCTATGAAGGCAGTCATTCAACGCACTCTAATCGGTTGTTTATATCTTTAGCCATAAGGACGCGCTTTACAGCGCTGTCACAGCTACCGGTGCGCGCGCGTTCCATGCACGAGGGCTCATTCCGCTCTCCTGAGGCTGAGCACGGCCGCTAGCTCACCCTCTCCCCGCGCTCGGGGAGAGGGTGATGTAGCGGCCGTGCTCAGCCTCACGAGGGCGGAATGAGCCCTCGTGCATGTAACGCGCGCGCACCGGTAGCTGTGACAGCGCTGTAAAGCGCGTCCTATGATAAAGATAAACAACCGTTTAGAGTACCGTTGGTTGAGACTAGCTGAGACGCCAGATAGTCTGGTCGGTACCATTTTGAGTGTTTGATGCGTATGGCGCGTGCTTTGCTCGCATTCCTAAGTGACACAAACGCACGTGCTGGGCTGCGGAGATCGTGCGCAGGGCTGTGAAAGTGTCAGCAAATTTAGAATCGCCTCAAGAGTGGGCTGGCGTATCTAGAGTGTGCCGGCCACCTGACGAACGCGCATAACTCCGCACCGTTTGATGCTATTCGCATTAACGAAGATAATCATTCCCAAAGGATGGGTTCTGCTGATTTTTTAGAGGACTTTTTTACTGCGCTTTATTTAAAGTTATAGGCAAATTAAAATTACAAATACAAGCGAAAAATAACCTCCTTCATCATGTCCTTGGTTGCTTGAGTGGCCGTGAACTAGAGGAGGGGTAGTGAGCTCAACAAGCGCTCACGGCTGCCGCACTCAGTGTCGACGGCTCGAGAGGGCGCCACTGAAGCATGTTCTGGATAGGCTGTATGAAGCGGGCAGCCAGGGCGGCTCGCATTGCATTTGCTGCGCAATTAAGCACTAATTCAGCATGACACTTCACTGGCCACAAACAACAGGGTAAAGATCAGTTCAGAACGGGAGCCACGTCGCGCTGCCATACCGCCAAAGGGCCAAAGCTGCTCGCCGAAGGCCTTCGGAACGCTCGGAACCGGTGGGATCCCCGACTGCAGTGCCGCCGCATACATCCGGGACCTTCCTACGCTCGCCGCCCGTCGGTGCCTGGTCCCACTACACCTTTCTAGTATGCGCCGCCTTTTCCACCGCTTGGTGGCGGGTACGTCGACGGGTCATTTGTTTCCGTACTTTATAAAGTGCATTTGTTTCTTTTCTGATCTAAAATGCTGAACAAGAACTACTTTTAGAAATAAATGAAACGGCTCGTGCCGCTTATATTTTGTATTTCGACTAAAAAGAAAAGAACCTTTTAGCGGCTCTGACCATCAGTAAGCTCAGGACCAAAGACGTCACATTTCGCGCGCTTTCGGTGACGCAGGTCGCCCCGTAGGTGGAGGAGGTTTCCGCGTCGTCCGGTTAAAATATGACGCACTGGTATTTAGCTACTCTCTCCGTTCCCACAGGCTTGCCCAAACCCCAAGAGACGTGGAAACTGGGAAAAAGGTAGACGCTTAAATATGATTGCAGGGCCGCTTTAAATTTCTGCATCTGAAACAAAAACTACAATGATGGACAAGGAAATATTTTTTACATATTCATAAGATGCATTTCAAGACGCACATTTTTATATATCTTGCGACGTTTGGCATTAAGTTGTTTGTTGGCAAAGAATTTAGGAAAGTGACTCAAACATTTATTTTTGCACAAAATTATATTGTAATTTTTAAAGTTTGGTGTGCACTTCAAAATTTCTTATAAAATTAATGCAAAAAAATTAACTACGTGCCCGCTTTGTTGCGACATTGGCAGCTGCACAAATTACCAGTAAAATTTCCGCAATGTTCATGCCCTGTGCTTCACAATTTTATAGACCTTTTTTCACAAGTGTGCCGCCATCTTGAATTATTGACACTTCCAGTATGGGCGAAAACATTGTTTTGTTGTTGCCACACCAATAGAAGACATTCAGGATTTAAGCGTAACTGTCACACATTCTCATTTTGCCTCCACTCCATTTTTTTACTGCTTGCAGGTTGAAACGTTTTATTATTTTTTCATTGCCCACACCGGATACGCCTATTAGGCGGCTGGGGACGAGAGTACACAAAAAAAGGTCTATATAAGGGGAAAATTTAGCTACGGTGTTCACATAAAGCTGAATGTTCCTCCCAAGAACATGGCTTTCACTTATCTCGGAGAAGTATAAAAATAATGACCCAGAGAGTCATTGTATCACCCGATGCGGAAACACCCAGCAACAAAATATCTGGTGTTCTCGTCAGAACAAAGTTTTAAAAGTAGTTTCTCATTCACAGTTTTTCCTTCTTTTTGCATTGGTTGAAACAGAAAAGGAAGGGCAAAGTATACTGGACTAATGGGCATAAAATTGACATTGTGGGGCTCAATATATGTCGCTGCATTATACTGAAGTCAAGAGAATCTAGGTTTGTTTCCGGGGTCTGGAGCTAGTGCCTGTGTTTCTATTAACTCTTTGTTTCCTAGAAACATTTTCGGAGCACAATAATTTGGAAAATGGTAAAAGTCAATTTCAGAATTCGGAAAAAAAATGGGGTTTAGCTCGGTTGTAAAACAACATGTTCAGGGTGTAAATATCTTGAAATATCGGGTTTCCACCGAAGGCTAAGGACCCTAAATATAAGTAGCAAACAAGGCTTGACGAGGATGTCTGTAACTCTCAAATCAAACTAGCATACACATAGTCTCTTCTTTATTTCAGTAAAAATACGACACATGGCCCAAGGCGCGCTGCCACACAAACAACCAACAGTTCTTGGATGCAATCCTCTCTCTAAACAAACTAAAAGCTCGACAATGACATAAAAAGTTGTATTTCAGCTTTATAAATACTAGCTTCTTGCCGTCTTGTTACTGTCCATTCAAAGTGAAACAAATGGATGCAACTCATGCACCCAAAAAGCATAATCTGCATCGTATATATATTTAGAGGAATTAGAAACATCAAGGGATCTCCCCTTAGCATACAACCGTCTTTGCTTACTGGCATCACTCGTCAGGGTGATTGAACTTGTGCCAGACGACCTCTGTACACATTAGAACTGCATAAAAATGTGCTTGCGTCTACATTCCCCTCCTTCACATAGTCATAAGAGTACAATCTTTCACAAACTTGCATGAAAGCAACAGTGATGTGGTGAAAGTGGAAACTAAAGTGACATGGTGGTCTAAAGAAAGTTATGTCCATCCCTTTACGAAGCACAAACACTTTTCGCTGCATAGATCTTACGTTTGAGGCATTAATTTATGCCACATACGAAAGCAGACTTATTTTAAGCTCCACTTCATAACTACCCTTCAGATAAAAATGTTCCTCATATGTCAGCGCAAAAATCAAATTGTAAGTTTGACACAAAGAAAGCACTTGCATGTTAACGTCATAAGAGTGAACTTTCATAAGCAAGAGATCAGTGAACACATCGTTTCCTCTTACAACTGCATTAAGGCTTTAATTATATTATTAGACGTTTCAGTAAAGATAGATTCACAAGGGCTGTCCCACCTCAATTCAGGCAAAACCTAGCCTTACAAAAAAAAAAACAATAAATGCGCCTTTATTTGCACCCCAACCCTGTAGACCTTTCGAAGCAGAGCATTTTTTATGCATCGAAGACCAAAGGGGTACAGTCGCAAATCACCTGAACACAAAATCAAAATCTCTTTTAAGGAAAATCCACAGTAAACTCGCCCCAAAATAAAATCCATTGGCAACTTGCAAACTGCCGTCGACAACCCCAAGTTTCCTTTACGCTGAACGACGCCCAAAAGCAGATCGGGAAGAAAACAACGGTTCGGTTGATGAACGTCGAGAAAAAGCAACGAAGAGAAATAGTAGTGCACTTTGTGAACTTTACTGCGCTTCAAACGAACCCTCGTCTCGCACGGCCTCCACAGCTGCGCGCGTTTCCGAGCCCACGGAAAGCACGGACTGCCCCGTCTGCGCCGTCCTTGCGCCTTGGGCTAATGCCCGGGGAGAGGGCGACACCCGTCTTCGCTTAGGAGGGAGGGCGGCCGTTTTGACTGGAACCGTCCGTTCGCATGGACGCACAATCTGCAGCCACTGAGTTCATGCGTCCAGGTCGTGCACAAAGAGGGTCTCTGTCTTCCCCAGGCCGAGTTCCGCAAAGCTGGGCGGCTCGGGGCACTCTTGCGTCGGCTCGCAGGGTAACGTTCGCCGGGGAAGTTGGTGATGATCTCGAAGCTGTCCGGAGCCTCCGTTTGGCAGAACACGTAGAAATATAAATACTGCGTGGGGGACAAATGTGACGACGGGTTAGTAATCACGCGGGAGCGAGTTACCTCTTGGCAGCATTGCACAAAACTAGGGACCTGGATTGTGAGCTAGCATATGTACAGGCACCAACGTTACTAGATTACCTCAGTTGTGGAACTCCCGCAGAAGGGGTACCCCCCCAAACTCACTTCAGTCCGCTTCCCGTCGTTCGAAGCACCATCTAGATTTTCGTTTACGAACTGCGTGTTCCACGCTGCACTTCAAAACATACATATCCCATAGAATACACAGCAGTTACCAAAGCAGCCGTCCAGCGCGTCGAACGACGGGAGGTAAGTCGTGGTGAGTAAGGGGGTACTGCTCGTGGATGCAGCTTCTACGAGCAGTGCCGTTACTGAGCTAATTTAATAACGTCGACAGACACCGACAAAAACAAAAGTGAGACCCACACTGAGAGTTGGCCTTGGTGTGCTTGTGCAAACAATATAAATAAAAAGAAGTTCTTCCTAAAACTACATTTTAACCACACCAGTAGAATGTGGCTGTACTATAGCGGTACTGTAGCTCACCGAAACATATTCTTAATATAATAAGTACACATTGTAAGTCTATTAATTTCCCTGCTCGTTGCGATTGCAATGAGTTAAATTGTCAAAATATGAATTTCCGAAATCATAGAACTGCTTTTCCCACGTAGCAGGACTGGTGGTTTAAAATAGGTGAATTTGTCCGTCTTTTGAATCGGGAGGTGGTGTGCACTGCCCCGTGACATCCGGAGAAAGCTACATATTGTGCAAGTCCGAAATTTGGAGTCACAGTCCAGTTTTGGTAAGTTGCATTTTTTCATTTATTAAAAAGATATGCGACGCTGTAGCAAAATACTAACTGGGCAGTCTCCTAACACCATAGTAAATTGCCTGAAAAACAAAAATGGGGGGGGGGGGTGTTAGTGTTTTTTTTAAAGAAAGGTTTGCCATTTCCAGAGCACAGATCATAGCGTGCCTCTTCGTTAGTGGAATACTGCTAGTCATAGGTGCCAACTGAACTACGAGGGAGGGGTGGGGGAGAGGGGGCCCAAGCCTCTGCCTCCCACCACCCCCACTTTCCCAAGAAAGGCCAAGCTCTCTCTCTCTCTCTCTCTCTCTCCTATCCCCCCCCACCGGGAGTTCCTCAGGAAACCAAGCACCCTACTTCCAGGACTTCTGAGGGCACCCCTGCCACATAAACTATGCATATGGTGAGGGGAGGGAGGAAGGGGGGTAGGGGGGGACTAAAATCCGGTGTCTGCCAATGAGTACTGAACAATAAACAAACAGTTTGTTTTTCTTTTTTTTAAATAGACATATGTTTAATCTGAAGCGTATTGCTGTCCTCGTGAGGCTGAAATCATAGAGAGTCGACTGTGCAAACTTCTCCACGCCAAGCAGCCTGTTTGCATTTGCCAAAAATAACAAAGACCCCCAAGGAAGGAGACCTTGCCCAGTGGGAGGCCCGTAGCCTTCCTCCAGGCGACGCACCTTGAGCGACTGAGATCTCCGAAACCTCCTCTCGAGGCGCGTTCCAGCGGGGAGCTTGATGACCAGGCGGATGCTATGAGGGTCTGAATCGGGAGGCTCCTCTGGGATCTGGTCCACCAGCTCCATCTTCATCCTCTGGATCTCCTGGTGAACGCAGCATCCATGGAAAATTCCTTATAGCGGCCTAGGTAGCCTTCCACACTCCCCAAAGGTCGGCTAAATTGTTTCATGGCTTACAGCTGCGGCAAACTCGAGCGTACTGAAGCGATGTCTGCATCATACCGGGTGCTTTGTCGGACATGATCCGAACAACAAGTTGCTGCCGTGTTATTCACCGTAGAAGGGTCAATTTAATGTGGTGAGTAACATCTCAGATAATTAATTCCTTAATAGGTCTTGTATAATTAACATATTAATTACTAAAGATAGATACATGGCTCCCATAAAAAACTTGCCCATCATCAAAAACCACTAAATCGGAACATTTCAGAAAGGTCGGAGCATGCGGGAAGCACGGGGTGAGCGAAAGCTGCCACAAGTGCATGCACAAGGCTGGCAGAGCAAAAATGAGGATGATAATCAAAAGGGGAAAAATATTGCGTGCGTGGCAAGGTTGGTTGCATTTTCGGGAGCCAGAAAAATGAAGCCCGCGTTTTAAATCTTTTCGAAATCGACTAGTTTAGAGGTTCTTGGCGATGCCCGGTAAGGTTTTAATCAAAGCTATATGCTAATTTTTATTAAATAAAAAAATACCTACTACTATGGAAAGCCAAGTCTAGATATCCCAAATGCTATGCACCTCAATATACAGACCCCCTGACAAATAGGGAACAAATCATATTTTTCTGCGATGCATAGTTATTACGGAACAATTTTGGTAGACGTACAGCGAAACATTCCGCATTTTCATTCTTTGTTACAAATAAACTAGCACTTTTGTGCGTGGCGAGACTTACTCATAATTCGACGGCTTTGTTTATATGCTTGCCATAAGCATAATGAACACCCCAATATAGGAAACAAAGTAAATAGACAGAACCCTCTCGACACAAGCCAGAGCACAGGATTGACCATGTCCATCTTAGCCTCGTAGATGTAAATACAGTAGAACCTCGTTAATACGTTTTCCCGGCTGTTATGCTCAAAAACGCCGGTCCCGTTTTACTTCCAGAGAGATACATGTATTAGTTTCCTGCCCGTTACGTCTGCTTTCCCGGTCGTTACGTCCAAAAGTGTCGGCATTGCAGCGCCTTGGCGTGCCGGGTGCCAGGCTGCCACGCTGGCTTGGAAGTGAATCTAGCGGTGCAAAGCCAAACCATGCAATGCGGGTCGCACGGCACGCCTGTCTTCCCTTTACTCCTTCTCTTTCTTTTCCGTCTCTCCTCGCTGGGCTTTGCTGAGCTCTGCCACAGCTTCCCATCTTTCCGGGTGTGACCTTGGAGCACTGCTTGGACACGGAGGGAGTCTGGCGAGGCGGCAAACGCTCGTTCTCTCTTTCATCTGTCCTTCTCTTTCTCCGGCACGAAACAGAGCAGACACTAGTCTATACAGTCAAACCTCGTTATAGCAAACTGACATCGCAAGCAGAAATTTGTATGCTATACGCAATATATGTTATAAAAGTATGCACAAACATTTACACAAACATTCCCACAATGGAGCAGATATGAAAACGAGCTATTGCGGACTACGAGATCTTTAGCTGTCACTAAGCAGGATTATAAAAATTGATTGGAACATGAGGATATCGATTTGCAATACGAGAAACGACGTTAGCTTCATCCATTATTTAATTTATTTGAAGAAGGACGTGACTCTGGGCTGGTGCCTCTTCAACTGGAGCCACCGCGCTGGAGCCAACCACTGCCCGCGCTGAAATCGTCATACCCTAACAGACACGCCAGACTGATTGCTTTCGTTTGAAGAAGCTGACAAGACACTGGCAGATTTTGCACCCTTGCGGCCTTAAACCGTGACAACAGAGCCTCCTCCACGTCCGGGTCGAGGCAAGGCCTAAGACTCTTTCGGTCAGTCTTGCCGTGTTGTTTGCATAGCAGTCTTCAATCTTCTTTCTTGCACTCAGGATGGTAGATATCGTGCTTGGTGCAAGCTCGAAGTCCGCAGTGATGCCTTTTTTCTTTCAGACCGCTTCCCACTGCCCTCAAAACCTTCACTTTCGTCTCCAGAGAGACAGCTTTCCACTTCAATGCCATCTGCGGCTCCGTTACGAGTGGCGTGGTTGGCGGTTGGCTTTTTTGGCACTGGTTCTTGGTGCCTCGCATAGATGCCAGCAACGGCGCCCCCGCCATTATCCGCTCGGTTCACAGGTGGTGCTAACTCCTGAAAAGCGCATTTTTGCACATCGGGCAATCTAAACTTTTAGAATTTTTCGTTTTGAAATTACTTTTTGTATTTTTTTCTATGTTTTAATAACTTCCATAATATTTTGTGTCGCAAGAAAAGCAGGATCGCTTCGCTATAACCAATAGCGCGTCAGATCTCACAGTTTTGGTTTTGTTATACAGTTGAACCTCGATCTAACGAAGTCGTCTTTTGAGCCGAAAATTTCGTTAAATCGCGAGTTTCGTTAGACCGAGGTTTTGGTTTTTTAGCATTACAAGTGGTCTGCTAGGCTCCCAAAACTCTCCAATTGCCTCACATCTAGCAAGTGAGCGTTTACAAATACGATTCCAGTACAAAATGTGGCGGTAATAGAAGAATGCAGTTCATCGACCCGCATTTTGTACGGTTATGGGAGCAGTCCTGTAGGAGAGCGTGCAGTCGGGAAAGCAAAACGAAACCAATACATCCACCGCGGAGCGGACCGTTCGTAACTGCCGACAGATGGCGCCACGTGGGAAAACAAAACTTGTCACTATCATCATCATCGTTTTAAACTTTTTAGCTCCTGTAACTGCCGACAGATGGTACCACGTATAGCACGTATACGACCATCATCGGTTTCGTTCATTTATGTCCCGCGCGGTGCGAGTGGCAGCTAACGTTACGTCACCGAAAGTTGAGACGCGACTCTTTCAGAAAGTCAATAAAGCAAACCGTTTGTCAGCTCTCGTACAATGGTATGTTATGACTACTGTGCGCATGTCGGTGAACCAAGTAAACAGGGCCTTTTCGACGTCGACGTACGCAGCAGTCTTCAGGTTCTTTTTTGCTGTACTTGAACCACTGGCACTTACGGTGGCTATGATGCTATCTTTTAATTTCAAGATTGTCGAAAGTGAACTCTGCGAAATGCCGTACCTCTCGGCAACAGTCTTTTTTTTTCTTCATTCGTCACTTTGGCGATTATTTTCGCCTTGATGTCGAGAGCTAGAACTTTTCTTTTGCGCGGTAGGCTACTCATTGTTCCGGGAAGACCACACTCGATGCACGGAACGATATTTGTTGTTCGTTAGGCGTAGGTGCACGTAATGGCGGACTTTTTTCCCACGAGAGGCAGAGGCTACTCGTCATCATCATCACCACCACCACCGGTGTGTACTTTTTTTTATTGCGTGAAAAAGATAATGTCTGCACATTTTTATGTTAGTTTTCGACAATAAAGTTTGTTTCTGATAATTCTTTTTCTCGCGGAAGCCGCCGATGTGTGCAAATGCGATTTCCCAGGACTTCGTTAAATCGAAACTTTGGCGCAAAAGTACTTCGCTAAATCGAGAGATAAAATGCACTGTCTTCAATGAATGCAAAATAGGGAGACATAAAAAAATTCGTTAAATCGCGATTTTCGTTAGATCAAGGTTCGTTAGATCGAGGTTCAACTGTATAACAATAACTCCCATCCAAAGCATGACCAACCAAACTTCGTGTTTAGCTTGCTATATACGATAATACGCTATATCAGTGTTCGTTTAAAAGGTTCAAGAGTACATGCATCAAAAAGGCTTGAGGTACACCTAAGCACTTCTTATGAGTTGTGAATGCGAAAGCATGCACGCCGCTCTTCGCTCCCTTCTTTATTTTGCGGCGTACAACGCGCTGACCTTGGGTGTGGAACAGTGGAGCTGCTGCCTCGCGGACAAGCAGCGCAATCGGGTGAGCGATCGTTCAAACTGACGTGTGCCTGGCGGTGCGAGGAAGGAACAGACAGGAACGTAGTTCCCAGCAGAAACGAACCCCATGGTTTATTCCATGGGCCGTATATATTGCCATGCGCCATACAACCGATAAGAGGCAAGCGAACGCGGTGATCAGCGATAACACAACAGACAACAGCGTGATAGCACAGTCAGGATGACACCATATAAACTGACGTGCAGCAGCCAATGGGAGCCTCGTCGACGCGCGCCAGCCAATGGGACTGAGATGTAAAAGGTGCCGTTGGCTAGCTCTGCGCGTGGTTTCATTAAGGTGCCGCTTTGCATGGTTTCAAAGCTGATGACGTCGGCTTGCTCCATGAGACGGTTTCAGCCTTTCCACTCTGGTAAAGAAGGAAGACCAGCGAGAGCTGTACTATGGTGGGACGACCTCAAGGACGACTTCTTGCTTGTTGGACGACCTCAAGGACGATGCCTAGAGGATGACATCTAGGACGACCTCAAGGACGACGTCTAGAATGACCTCAAGGATGACTTCGAGGACGACGCCTAGGACGACCTCAGGGACGATGTATAGGATGACCTCAAAGACGACGCCTGGGACGACCTCAGGGACGACCTCAAGCACAACTTCTAGGACGACCTCGAGGACAACGTCTAGGACGATTTCAAGGACGACTTCTAGGACAACCTCGAGGACGACACATAGGACGACCTCATGGACAACCTTGAGGACAACATCTAGAACGCACCTTGAGGACGACCTCAAGGACGACTTCTAGGACTACGCCTAGAGAAATTCAGCCTTTCCACTCTGGTGAAAACCAGAGTGGAAAGGCTGGAAAGGTTGCCACCATCTATGAGCGATGGCGGCAACCAGACAACCGACAAGCCGGTTGTCTGGTTGCCGCCGCTGCTTATAGGTGGCGGTAGCTGTCCAGAGTTTTGAGTCGAGATTTATTTGTCCACAGACATGAAACTAGGGAAACTAGCCCTTAACAGCTACGCCGTAAAACACGGAACCCCACCAGTCCTCCGGAATTGGCCCTGAGAGCCCACGGACGGGCGTGGACCCCCACCTGCTTGCGCTGCACTTCCACAAGGTCCCGCTCCCGCTGGCGGCTCTGCTCCTCCTCGAGCACCCGTAGCTGCTCCTGTCGCCGGCGCTCCTTCTCCTGGTCTGCCAGCAGGGACGCCTGGTAGGCCCCGTCCTGCTGCTGCCGGATTGACTGCGTCAGCGACCGCTCGTCCCTGGGAACCGCATAGCACCAGTGAGGGACCCAAAGGAAAAGGCTCACTGTCTCTTTGTGCACCGTCGCAACGTGAAAAGCGGCAGTCGCAATGCTCGCAACCGCCATGTCACGGGTAACCAACTTCCCAGAGTGCTAGCAATGGCGACATTGAAGCGTCACACCGCCATTGGGAGTGTTGCTTCCTCGCGTTGCACCGTTCTGCGGGGAATCACACGCAACAGAACTAAACTGGTCAATTCGGGACTTTTGAAAATGTTCGAGAAATTAGAATCTATGTCAAATGTGCCAGCTACCGTTCGATTCAGAGATAAAAAATAGAGCAACGAGTTATGTGGTGTCCGAACGTTCGGTCGCCATTACGCATTAACTCTAAGGAGTGAGCCCAATCCCGCAAAGAAGACTGAAAAATTACGAGTTTCTGTTCGGCGTCTAAAACAGCAACAAACATAACGAGACAACTAAGTGTGGCAAAGTATCGCAAAACAAGCGATACATTGTATATATATTTGACTACTAAAAGACATACATTTTTCAAATTTATCTCGATACACAGGTAACAGATAAAGAATCTCCACAAGATACTATGGCGATACATTTGTACCGCGATACTGCCCAGCCCTGCTCTCCTCCAATTCCTCCTTTCTGTTCGAAAGGAGGAAGACCCTCCTCCTTTCTGCGGGGATTCATTTGGAGACCCACTCTATGGGGAGAAGAGGAGAGAAGAGTGCGAGAGGGAATGGAGAAAAAGAAACCAGGAACCAGTTTTCTGCCTGGCAGGGAACGATTCTGCAGGTCGGTAATCTGCACGAAAATTAAAAGAAACATTCACTTTGCCTCCAACTGTTGTTTGCTGCTCATCACCCTTCCGAATGTTTCTGACAGCACCACGCAGACGAGAACTACCAGACGGACGTATCGCACGGTCAGGAATTAACAGTGAGGGCAGCGAGCAACGTTTAGAGGCCAAACGAAAGTTTCCTTTTATTTTTGTGCATATTGCCAACTTTAAATAAACGTTTCGTGGCATGTTTTATGAAAACACAAAGTTGGTGTGTAATGGGTCAGTGACCAGGCGCTTGCTTAAATTAAACCTCTTCTGTGACCGAATGAAAACGCGAGGCTCACCTCTCCATGCGTGCCGTGACGAGCGAGGCCTCGTTGTCGGCCATGACCTGCTGCAGCCGGAGCAGCACCACGTCGGGCCGCATGAGCCCCTCAAAGCGCCCCACGACCGTCATGCGGTGCTCGCGCAGCACTATCACCGCCAGGAACGGGTAGGTGTTCTCCCGCAGGGCCTGCGACACTGCACGGCCAGACGGTCGCGCGTGAGTGGTTTTCTGGGGCGTGGTTTCTCAAACTCGGCCCCCGGGAACCCCGGGTGTTCTCCGGTGTACCTTTATAGGTAACCTGTGCCCTCCGTTTTCTGTGACTATCCCAGCCCCCGAGTTGTGTGTTTGCCGCTTAGGCATTATTTGAGCAGATCTGAGCTGTTCACCGATATATATCAGTGAACAGCTCAGTGAACAGTGAACAGCTCGCTCATGAGCATACGCCCATGAGCACCCACCCCTCAATATCGTAACATACAAAAAATGCATAAAGGACATATCTTGCAGGGTTTCCCTTGCTGCTACACACCTCGGAGAATGACAGAATGAACCGATTCGTCGACACGTAGTCGTCTATCGACTCTTATCGCCACGTGCCTCAACCCAGAAAGCCTCTGAGCACACGTCGCGACGGCCTCTTGTCGGCGGAGGAGCGCCGCTCACGGGGCCGATTGCACTTGGCCCCCTCGGGTTACAAACGACCATGAACGATTTAGCGTGCGGGCAACCTGGTTCAACGCTTTGAATCCAAAGGTTGCCCACAATCTTCACAGATTGCTGACCCAAGGAGTGCCCATCCAACCCCTTTATAATTCACTCCATATTTTAAATGGGCGCTGCTTGGGCTTTTACTGTACTGTATCTGCAGAGCTGTACTGCATCAGTGCAGAGACTGGGAAGGGTTCTCCGTTTGCCGTCTGGGGCGCGTGGGGGTTGCCTCAAGATCAAGAGTCTGGGAACCCTTGTCTCCAGAGCTCAGTTTTTTCAAGCTTGGTTTGTCTTAGTAAATCCTTTTACAGATTTGAGCAGAATTTAATGTATATACCGTAAAGTTCCAAATACACATCCACACCCAGAGAAGAGATGAAGGGTGAAATATGGGGGATAAAGCATAAACATAGAAGCGCCTGCTCTGAACTTGCATGACACAGAAACTAATACCTTAGAATTCCGGACACGATTTGTGGTACTGGTATCCGCGATCGTGGGTCATGTTTATTCATTTCTGGTAGTGCAGCTCTTGTCCCGCCTCAACATTTGTTTGCATATGTCGCCGACCGATATAGGAAACGGTTCAAAACCAGACTATGCGGATTTAGCCTCCTTACAACGAAGAATTACTGACATTTCTAGAGATTTAACCACTATTTCCGTCCCAAGAAGGATGTGAAAAGTAGTCCAAACACCATCTTTAAAAAAAGAAAGACAAAAAAAAAAACATTAAGTAAAACAATATTTTAAACAACGTAAAAAATTGCAAAAAAAAAAAAATATTTGTGCTTGTAAAATTACATTTCAAACGCCTGCGCCTAAAATGGGTACATAACGTCCCCAGATGTGCACGAAAAGGGCAGCGTTCTCACTGACTACATCTCTCTTCACCTCTGTTCAACGCTCCCTCCTTTCCACTTTTCGCTCGCGCACGTGATTTTGCTACGCGGAGAAGAGGCAAGGAGAGGACGGGAATGCCGCCCTTGGCGTGTACGTGTGGTGACGACACATACCCATTTTTCGGCGCATGCGCTTGAAAACTAGAACAGCCATATACTCCCGTCTCTCTAAAACTGCGCAGCACAGTCAAAGCTAAAGGGAAGTAAGCATATGCCAACCAGTTCAAGACGAGGGAAAGGAGGAACGGGAGAGAAGGGCTGGGATTCCTCTGTGTTTCTTTTCCCTTCTCTTGAACAGATCAGGATACTCTCTCCCCTGTAGCTTTGACTGTACTGCACGGTTTTAGTGAGACTGATTGTAGCGCTGTAAATAATTTCACCAAAAAATAATTTTTGCTAAATTTTTTTTTAAAATTTGCAATTTTTCTAGACTTGTAAAAAATTGTTTTTTTTTGGCTTTTCAGTGTTTTCTAACTCTATCCTGACCACGAGAAAATTAGCAATTTAAAAAGATGAGCAAACTCTTTTATTTTTTAAACTAATTTGCGTTAGAGCACTATGACATATCAAGATGTGGCCAATTAGTTGTTCTTCCAAAAAGACACAGAGGCTGGCATATGGTGGGAAAAAGATTTCTCAAATTTTTTGCTTGAAAATGCAATGTACGTGCAGAAGGCATATAAACGCCGAAACTTCTACAGCTAAATCAAATTAAAGGACAAAATGAAAAACAATTCAGCATATACAAAATGTGCTCCACACCCACGGCTATCACTTCTAAAAGTTATAGTTCGCTCTAACTGACGTTGTCTATTTTTGGTTTGTCAGAGAGTTAGGCTCCGTAACACCTGTGCTTTTTAACGAAGGAATGCCCATGATGGCGAAACACAGATACCACACCTCACATCCCCAGCAGAATGCTTTCTTTCTATTCTACCTTGGTTTCGTCACTGCCTCGATTGCAGCTCCTTCATATTTAGCATTTTTGACTGCCTTGTTGGGCGCATCAAACGTCTGCGCCGGCTCAGGACAGCATTGGAAACTAGTGATGCTTACCGGCAACTGTCTGTTAAAGGGGCTGTGCAACAATTTTCAGACTTTGGCCAATTAACTGCGGAACTTAATCAGCGTCACCTATGGAACAAAAAGAAGAAAGCCGTATTTTCTTGCGAGCGCTAGTTCTTACTTAAAAAAAATGAAACAAATCGAATGTCAAAGTGCCTCTCAACTCTCCACATTGACTTTCGAGTGACATACTCTGGGGGTTCACATAGTTTCCCTTTGGGTCCTCTCTTCAAGAAAAGCCGCTTCCTCTGCGATTGCCGACTTTTAAAGGATTAGCCTTGTCGAAGGTCGCGGCGAGCGATCGGCACAAAGGACGGTTCGCCACGGGGCTGACGGCGAGTGTAGCAGCGGAGAAGGACAGGTTTTGTTGGCTTCCGCGGATCTCCCAGAGACGGTGTCATTTTAGTTCCCGTAACCCGACAGGCGGCTGCAGATCAGCAAATAATTAGTTTTTTTGCTTTGCGATCACGCAGCAGAATAGCAGTTTTTCGGGGAAAGGTGGCGCGTTTTTGGTCACTGGGGCTTGCATGAACAATATAAAAAACGCAAACTGCCAATTATTTCAACATTAAAATCATTGCACTGCCCCTTTAAGCGACGCCAATGATATTTAAAGTGTCCCCGGAGCTCTTGAAGCATTAAAAATATGCCACAATACAGTTGAATGATGTAAATATTGGCATCTTTGTTACGAAGACTGATGAAAGCAGTTAGCCATGTTAGACAAGTGCAACCCCCGTTCCCAGGACTATTCTTGACAGCCCACCAGCTTGTGATGAAGCTCAAACGTACACTAAAACCAAAACTTCACCCCTTCAACTATCAAGATTGTGACACATACTTCTCTGCACTAAATTTTATTTCCATCTATCGCAGGTGATCGATGGCCTACGAGCACTGGTCAGGAAAGACTAATATCAAACACTTACCCCGGTAACCTTCCGGGTAGTTGACAGAGCAAGCCCAGAAGAGCATGTGGCCGTTGATGAACTCGACGAGATCTCTGTTGCTCAGCGTGTCCCTGTTGAAAACGCAAACAAATGTTAAACAGCCAAGCAAAAACAAAACAGAAAAGCAAAAAACCAAATTTTTTTCTGTACTGAATAGTTTTGGTGTTTTATCTGCAGCACATTTATAATCCAGATTACAGTACACTTGCACTAACTGAGCCTCAAATAATTCTTTTTTTCTTTGAATTCAGTCACATTCAAAAGTCCCAGTAGGCATCTCCAACACTTCTATGACAAAAACAATTTGTTCATTCCCTAATGCATGCAGGTGCATGTTTTCAATTAGGAGCTTGCTGGGCAACATGAAAAATGACTAAATCAACTAATTCTAAAAGATACAGGGACGGGCAGAATTTCATGGCATTCCCAAGCACTGCTTAATTTGGAGACTTTGTGGCAGCACGTCCCTTCTCGTCCCTGTCTCCGGGTTTTTAGTCAAATGTTAAACCACCACCAGCTCGTTTGCGCTCCAACCTTTTGTTCAATTTGGACGCACTTTTAGGTTTTGGTTTCCTATCACAACGGATCGTTGCGCCAGCGGTCACTGGTGCAAAGAAGTGCTCCAATAGAAAACTCAAACCACCTAAAAACGTGTCCAAATTGTACTTTTTCTTTTTTTTTCTGGAAGGCAGTGATTAATTCAATGTTTAATGCCAAGATAACATGAAAAATTATTTTTAACCTATGTGACATCGCTTTTGTTAAACATGAAAATAGTTAATGAAATAATTTGATATCTACCGTTAAAATAATGACCATGTTTTACGACGTCGTCCGTCATAATAGCACCGTTGTTATTTTGACGTCTCCCGTCAATGTAGGCGTCACAGTGGTAGCTGTTTCGTTCTATTTGGTTGTGGACGGTGTTGTTCTGTTGGCAGAGTCACGTGTTGTCATGTCGGAAGAAGCTTCGGTTCTACTTGACACTAGAAATGTTGCATTCAGCGAGTGCGTGCCTGTGTCAGGGTTCGTACAGGATTCAAAGAAAGATATTCAAGGACTTTCAAGGCCCTGTGCACATGACATATTTCAATAAAACATTGATGTCAAAAGATTGTAGGTATCATTTTTATTGCACTAAACAAAAAAAAAAAAAAAAACTTTTTGCAAACTTGTTTGCATTACACTAAACCAAAATAAAAATTGTTTCCAAAACCACTAGTGGTAACTTCAGGGAGCTCCTTCAGCTTTTCCTGTATTTGTTGGCTGATGCTAAGCAGCTGCTCGGCCTTGCTTTTTGCAGTTTTCCGAAGACTATTTGATTTTACAATGTATGTGAGGTCATTTGCTTTTTCTGCGTAGGCATCTGTTGAGGCTGTGAGATCCCCTACAGTTGCTTCAAGTTTCCTCTTTTTTGTTTCCATGGTGTCAATCTCTTCATCAATGCAGCGCTTTTTTGCCTGCTTTGCATCTTCACGCCGCTTCTTTTTTTCTGCTTCCCAATATGCACTGTACTGCTGTCTCGCAGCTTTCACGGCAGTCCTCAGTTCTTTACGTAAGTGGGATGTTGAGGACACCACCTGCCTTTTCCACTGCATCGCACACAATCCGTTGAGAGACGTAGGAAAGGTCCTTCAGATTCTCTACCGAGACCTGGCGGTTTACACTAAACCCTCGCTCCACAGTTGCCTGTCCATGGCTTAAAACAAGCAAGAGTTTAACTACTTTCCCCAGCTCTGTATACAATGGATTAAACTTCATGAGCTCAGAGAAATACTCATCTATCCTGTTCATGCTCTATTCAAAGAGTCACAGGTGATGTTTCTGTTCCTGCAAGAACTCGGTGTACCGTGCCAGTGCCGCGTCTCGTTGGTGATCAGTCATTCTCCCTGCGGTGATGAGGACATCCAACACTTTTCTAAAACCAGGAAGGCACTCATCTGGCCTTGAATACATCTGTCGTGGGTCCAATGAGGAGAGGCCCCTAACCACTGGGAATTTCAAGGGGCTTCTCTCTAGGACTTTCTTTGTCACAGCAATCAGGAACTGTTTACATTCCATCCGGAACTGAAACACATCCTTCAAACTGGCTTTGGCTTTCTTGACGATCTGCTCAGCTGTATGGCCTATATCCACCTTTTCAATTGGAGTATGGTTGTCCGGGTCCTCAATGTCCACCCTCAGGAGCCGGTGAGTCCTTTTGACACAGACAACACTGAGCACTTCAGAAACCTTGTTAGCAGTTTCTGGACAACAGTTTCCAAATCTCTTGCAAGGAAGAAGACCATCGGTCTATCTGTTTGACTACTCCGTTAGGTATGGCTTGAGTGCCATGGCAACACCCAGTGCAAAGTTAAGCTTTGCCGGCAGCAAAGTGTCACTGCAGAACTCAAACAAGTTCTGAAAAGATCCAGATTTGGGCAGGTTTACTTCTTTGCTTCTTGCAGCCTCAACAAACTTTTTGATGTCGCACTCACAACAAGGCTCTCTCAATTACAGTGACATTCTCTACCCAGCGGTGAGGAACAAACTTTAGGGAAAATGTTTCCTGCCCAGTGACTGTTGTAAAGTCTTCCCTCCTTGCTGGAGAGCTCTCAAACAGTGCGCTCAGACTAGATAGTAAGCAATCTAGTCCCCACCTACTTGCTGCAACGCCTGCGCTGTAGGCGTTGTGCATTGTGTGGAGGCCACAGGTTCCTATGTCCACACAGAACTTGGTACGTGTCTTGCAGGTGCACTTGGAAGTTCTTAAAGAACTTCAAGTTGACATTGGGACCATCCATCGATATCTGAAGGATCTTCTCAAGAGGCAAAGGTTCGAGTGCGCTCAACAGCTTTCCTTGTATGTCCTCGGCCGTGGAGTGCCCCATAAACACCGAGGATTGTAACGTACCTTGTTGTCACCTTGTGAGACGAGTCCCAACACCTTACGTGCACATCCATTTGTTTGCGATGCAAATAGTCGTTTGAAGACTTGTCAAAAAGCACCACGTAGTGCTCACACTGGTCCATTTCCACTGCAAGGCCATTAGAAAGAAAGGTCTCCAGTCCATGGCACGTCACATAGGCGCATTTCTTTTCTCAGCAAGAAAACGCTTTTGCCCACCTCACTGCAGACCTGCCAAGTACCTGGATACAAAAATAGGGAGACCATGCAAACGGGGGGGGGGGGGGGGCGGGTCAATAAGTTTAGTAGTTGCGGATTTCGCAGCCTTCAAAAAGTCAGTGCTCTGCACCGCTGAAGCCGACTGGCGTGCTTCTTCGAAGCTATGTGAGCAACGAGGTCGCTTCGGCCTCCGTGCGAGATGCTGACATCGCAATTGCAAACGACACAGAAAGCAAAATGTATTCCTTTCTTTGATTCGATAACACAGCGAAATTCAGTGCTATACTGCTTCAAAAAAACTTGGAGATATTTTTTGCGCTCTTTAGAGAGGGCCATCCTAGAGTACGCAACGAGAACACAGTTGACAAAGAATAAAGGCTTACGTTATCAGCAGAACCAGAAGTATACTGAACAGTTAGCAAAACCGGTAAAACTGCTTGGTCTAGAAAAGTATGCTTCTCAGATTGCAGCGCCACGCTTGCGGAGGGCCGAGCTAGCCGAGCATTCAGTGAACGAATCGTCATCCGCTACGGTGCAACACGGCGGCGCTGCGATACGTAAGAACAAGTTTGATTACGATGGCGATTGGCTTGAGCTCGCGTACTGAGTTTCCTTTTGGCGTGGCCAGACCAGCAACCGATTTCCCGCTAAAACTTATAAAAAAAAGTTTAAACGGGGAAAATTTTATATTTCCGGGAGATTTTACCATCAATCGTACAACCGTACAAGACGGTCCAAATCCGTACATTGTACGGGTAATCCGGGAGACTTGGCAGGTCTGTCGACTGTCTGGGAACATGTGTTCAAACAACTTGCCTGCTTGTGACAATGAGCGGTAGGAACAGATGGATGTGACGACCTTCAGAGTCCACAACACCTCGGCGTTTGTCACCAACTCGTGCGTCTTGCAAGCAGCGTTTAGGTTTGGCAACTGCGGTGGAGGCGGGACAGTGGACCGTTAACTCGTGCCCAGAGCCAGGTAATTGTGCACCGAGCTGTTGGCTGCGATCTTCATGATGCCGGCATGTTTAGCGCTCTTCATATGGCTCTTCAATGCCGTATTCCGCCCATGGCGGCGACATCGAAAGTTTTTCCGCACGGCTTGCATCTTGCACGATGCTGATTTGTCGTATCTGGCGCCACCCAGTCCTTATAATCATCACTGCGGAGCCACGCACCTTGAAACTTGCTTTTGCCGGGCATTTTCCTACGGCCGACAACACAACACGAGGCCAATGGCGGAAACAGTGCCCGGATGAGATTGGATTCGGGTCTGCTCCAATGTGGCCAACCATCCAATGAATATCGGCTAAATCTAAACAAATAGATAACTTAGACCAAAACGAAACAAAAGTGATAAGCATAATAAAATATAAACAATATATACCCACATTTGTTATTATATAATAGCCATACGGAGATTTTCAAGGCCTAGCCAGAAAATCCTGGGCTTTCAATGGCCCTGCAAGCCAAATTTTCAAATTCAAGGGTTTTCAAGGTCTAGCAAAAAATCCAGGATTTTTCAAGGGCCTTGAAAACCCCAATTTTTGAATTCAAGGGTTTTCAAGGGTTTCCAGGACCTGTGCGCACCCTGCTGTGTGCTCAACAGTCGGACCATCCATGTCAATGACGATCACCCAGTGGAGATGCTGGGCTCTTGCAAATCTTTTTCGGCGGGCACTCTTGAGTAAAATTTTTAACTTGCAACAAAAGCGAGCTGGATATCCCTTTATCTTTTATCTGCATGTCACAACTGTAAGTGCATATACTACGTACCACCGAGAATTTCTAACGGTTTTGTACCTCCACGCCTCTACTACCGCTGCGAGCGCGTGCGTTTTGAACGGTTGCCAAGCCTCGGCAATCTCACTTTGCATCTAGCAGGCTTCGTGGGCTCGCTCGTTTGTTTATATTTTCTTTTTGTTTGTGTGTGAAGGCTACTGAACGATCGGGACATCAAGTAAAGTGTTGCAGATGCAAACATTGTCTCCTTGATGTTTTTGGACCGGTACGAATAATAGCAGAGCTTCCGACGCAACGACATCGGCGTCGCGGTTCAACACACATTTTTCGACACCAAAATTACTGTGCCATTGACGGCAATTTTTGATCACTCAATTTTTTAAGAGATTCAGAACTCTTTTCGTTTGTCATAAGTGACGCAAAATAAATCAAGCTGCTTCGGCGATGTTTGGCACAATACTATTAAGCAAACGCTACACGTGACCTGATAGCCGAGTATTTTGAAGTTTTCTTGGACTCCCCGATCACTTAAAAAATTTGGTTATGAATACTGCAGTCGATTCCATGGCACCCTTTGTCGGAAAGACGCACGACACCAACTGTAAGCAAGGCAATCGTTTGGGAATCGCCACTTTTGATCCCCTTCCAGTCAGAAGCTTCCAAGTCTAAACTTTGCTCAGTCGCTTGGGACGTAAAGTTTGACGAGACATTGACAACAATGCAGTAAATATTATGACAAGGGATGTCAAAATTATTCAATCAATTATTTTCACATCTTTAGGAAGTTGCATCACAGGCAGTCATGAAACCCTTTTGGCGTCTGCATATTTCTCATCGTTTCGCGCATCACTCTATTCCTTCTCGGATCGGAAAAACTTTTCACAACGTTATAAACGTCCATTACTCGTAGACAGTATGTATGTCCGACCTCGCAAATACCACAAAACCTACGTTCCAATGAAATGAAGCTCCAGGGTCACCTCGTAGATGGCGCCAGTGTACAAGTGTGTTCTTGTCCCGAGAGATTTTTAAGAGCTTTTAAGGCTCAAGGTCCTAAGGAGACGAGAGCCCGTGAACGGGTCTTTGTCTTTATACTGAAGGGGGCATAAAAACTACCAAGAGCTTAGCAACAACGGGCAGTTGATGCTGCCATCTTGTTTTCTCTTTATGCTTGCCGGCTCAAGGCGCTTCCGCTCGTTCCACCGCCTCGATCATCGCCGTTCCCCAGGCGTAAATGGGCGATAATTGACGGCAGTTTAATACGGCCTTTAAAGGGCAACTCCGCTTCATTTTTGGTTTTGAAAAACAATGCAGTCCTCTTCAGTATCGCCTAGGAAGACCACACGTCAAATATTACGACGCAGTTCTGTCTAAATGTTTCTTAAACGGTCCGGCAAACTTTGCAACTCGCCAAGTTGCCGAAATCGGCTGACTCGAGCGGGCGAATTGAGGCGCAACCAACAGCGCAGTCAAGGCTACGGCATGGGCGGAGCCAACATTGAGCTAAACGTCATCATCATGGCCCCCTTTTGCTTGTTTATTACTTCTCCGGGCGAGCGTAGCGCATGACGTCAGCAACGTTGCCTCTCGGCGCTCGGCGGTGTCCACGTGATTGGCGTAACGCGCCTGCGCAGCGCCTTCTTGGGAGCGGACCGGCCGCCCGCCGTGGTCCCGCCGTTACCGTCTTTCGTGTCACAACCACTGTCGTCGTCTCACCGTTTGTGATTATTGTCTCTCGGAGTTTCGTCCACACTATGGACACCACGTGCGCAGACTTATGCCGCAGTTGTGCAGACGTCGTCGAATGCCGTAGACACCAAAACGTGGCGAAGAGTGCGGTGCAGAGCAGACGACACTCGCGCCTGCCACACGCCCGCCCCCATCCCGCCCCGTCGTTGGGTCGAGGATCACGTGACATCTCGTACCACGGATGGCCATGTACTTGGACGGCCCGAGGCCAATGTTGCCGGACGGCGCCGAAGTTTCGGTTTCGATATCCGGCTCGTGTTTAAAATTAGATTTAAAAATATATATCCCATTTTTCGCGAAGCCAACGACGTAGTGTCTTTTACTAGGGCTTTTTGATTCGAAATCACTCATTATCCCGAAATCTTCGGAATTGAGCGGAGTTGCCCTTTAAGGAAATAACAATGGCACGTGTGGAAATTGATGGCAACCTGGCAGAGCGACAGGCTTTCGGTGAATCCCCAAAAAGTTGCACAATAGGGAGTTTTACAACAGCACACGCTAAAGCTTTGCGTACGCAAAGAATGCGTCGTCGCCACTCCGCATGCGCCGAACGCTAAAACAACGTTTTGCACTTTGCGTGTGCTATTTTTTGAAAACTGTGTGCGTATGCAAAGAGACTTTGCGCTCCTCCAAGGAGGATTCATAATGAGAACCTGGCAAAAGCCAAGACAAGCACTGTTAAAAAATGGCGGCCCCCAGGGCAATGACTGTGGCTGCTTTGGCAGCGTCGTGCGGGCGACGTCAGCGGCATCCTTGAGACTGCGATTTTCGATACAGGACGACATTGCACTTGGTTTGGAAAACCCAGTAAGGTGGGCAACCATCACCGGCAACTTGACGCTTGTGACTCGCGAACATTTCTCGGCGAAGGTATGGTATGCAAAGGTCAGTACACAAGACCCCTCTTGCCGAGGCGACGCAAGTGGACACGACCAAACGACCGCTCCCGTCGCATTTTCACTTTAAACAAATCTAGAATATTAGTCTCAACCAAAAAACTTGTTTTTTTCTCAAGTTACATCATTTCGTGTAAAATAAAAATTGTAACCGTATTTTGGTGGCGCTGCAAGCGCGAGATGTTCGGGCTTTTGCGTCGGGGCGGAGAAACGTTATTCTAAAACTTTCTTGCGCAGCATGCACTAACGCAAGTGCTGAATTTAGCGCTAGCGTGCACTAAAATTGCGTACATTATTCAAAAACTCCCTGATAATGGCAAAGCCAGCCTTCTTCCCCCCCCCCCCCCCTCCAAAAAAACCCCCCAAAAACTGTTACATGACAGCAGTGCATCCCAATTTTAAAACCAAGGTTGCAGAGCTCATTAATGGGACACGAGTTCAGGGTAGGGGTTGAGCGTGTTTACTTTTTTTTCTCCCAAAATATTGGCCCCCTACAAAATATGCTGCAAGATCCATATTCTAAGTGCAAATGTCAGCCAACGACCACGAGCTACTTTGGGCTATGGGGAGAGAAAGAGAGGAGGACGAGACATGGGAGCGCTGGGACGTCGGAACGCTGAGCTCTGGTTGGAATGATCAGTGGGTGGGCCAAAGCTAGCCGCCTCTGTCTCCACTGCACTCGTCGAACGCGTTCCAATGCGAGGCCAAATGCTGGACTGCTAGTCTGAGCCAGCAGCCTTTGCTAGACTGGTAGCAAGGCTGCTAACTTTAGGTGTACCCACTAGTCACTCCAACCGGAGCTCTGACGTCCCCTTGCACTCACGCTTCCTCCTCTCAGTTACTGTATGCACAAAAGTGAGTTTGATTTGGCCGGTCACCTACTGTTTTCTGCGTTTGGTATTTGAATAATTCATCCCAATCTTGAGGACTTATTGAGGTCAAATTAATGCATTTGCAGTACTCTAAGTATATTTGAAAGAAATTCCACAGAAGCAAGGCATCGATCACAGCCATACGCAAAAATAAAAACCATGTGAGACACCTTTCATTCTTGATGAGATCAATTTTTCTAGGTATGTGTTCAGCATGCGGTGTAGCAATACTGACAATCATTAAGCGATTGCAATATTTTTCTCCTGTAGGCATAAGGAGCTACACATGCATCACAGTGGTGCTTGTCGTGCAAATAAAGGCGCTTGTTTTCACCTCAACAACCTTACAGATATACATAAAAAGCTTGCAGAAACATTTATAAACAGGGTAATGTATGAAAAGTTTTTAGAAGCCACTTTAAACACGACAAAGAGAATATAGGCTAGTGCATGAGAGCTTTGGTAGGAAGACCGCAGACTGCGGTTTCGACTTGAGCTTGAAAGTGGTACCGATGCCTGCCATTTCCATACGTAGTTGTTGGGAAACACGCACGTTCATAAGATGCACATTAACAATGGATTGGTTGACCTAACCAGACGGAATTTAGAGCAAGATTTAAAGGCTCATTGGCATCCATTCACCCAACCTACACTCACTCCATAACTGTGCAGTTATTTAGAGACAGAGACCGACCTGCAGAAGGCACCAGTATCCTGGTGGTCGTCCCCGTGGAGGTAAATGAGAAGGAATTTGAGTTCCCGCTTGGCATCGTTCAGCGCCTGAAACAACAGCAACAGCAAAGAACCCTCCTGTCAGAACTTCAATTCCTCTCGCCTCAATATGACCTCGCCGGAAACATGAATGTTAATTACAACACACAAAGAAGTGTCAAAACAAGAAATACAAATAAAAGCCGTTTTCGTTTCCACCTTAAGAAAAAAGCTGACCTAGTTTTGCGCATTGTTCACACACTGTGCGAAGTCATTCTTACGAGATATTGTTGTCTTATTGTTGTCGGAGGAACAAGCGATGCTTCTGGCGTTTGAAACGCCACGTCTTGATAAGATAACATCTATCTAATCTAAAATTCACCTACATATGTCTTCATAACCCACATAAAGGGAAATTAGTAATGCTCCATGAGGAGCCAGACTCTTTTACTATGGTCATTGAGGTGAACACGAGTATAGTGTTGTTTTACGTGCCACCAGCACTGTTGCTAAAGAAGAAAGTTCAGCTTCCTCACTCACAATGCAAATTTAAGGAATGTCTTTTTTTAGAAAAGCAGTAAAAAAAAACCTTTCGATGACAAGGAGTAATGAGTGTGCTGCATTTTGTCCAATTTGCATAATGAGCCTTGTATACACCAACGCACGGCTCCGACGCCACGCAGCTGCGGTGGCATTGCTGTCCGAAGCGGAGCATTTGCAGATGTATCCCTTGACACGGGTCTGGTTCCTGCCCACGCGCAGTGTCCCCACGTGGTGTGAACAAATGCGACTCGCTTGTAAACAGCGTGTAGGTCTCGGCCTATCGTCTGCCACCAACAATAGTTTTGACGGTGTGAAAGGAATCTGGTGAACGCTCGCTGTCGACATATGCTTGACGACGAAAGCACAGAGATCGCTTAACGCGAATCTGGTTTCTGCGCATGCACAGTTCCCAGCAAACGTGTACGTTTTTGTGAACAGAGTGTTGGTGTACAAAATCTTTATTTGATTAGGGTATTTCTAAACCAGGCTTTCTGAATTAAGAACAGCTCAAGTTCCCAACATCCCTTCCGAACAAAAGGTTTAAAGTTTGTCTCGGCGATAAAGTTGTTGAAACGTGAAACAGCTACAAAAAACAAACAAAATTTGGAACCAACAGTAGCTAGCACAAGTTGAAGGAAGTCTTTCTCGAACCCTCGGAGGTTCAATTTACTTTCTATGACGTTCCCGTTGTCGATGCCACACGGGGGGACTTGAAAGGAAGTAAATTCTCCCCCCGCACCCGAATACAGAATCCCGAAAGTGTCAAATCGCCTGACTCGTAGATCTCAAGCCACTAGAGACTTGGAGAAATCAGTTCATGCCCCTTACCTGGCTGTAGGTTCCCTGGTAAAACACGGGATGGTTGGACCCATATCTGGTCTCGTAGCTTTCGATGAAGTTCATCACATCCGCCAGGGGATCTGTCACAACTGCGTCCAGAGTAGGTGTGTCAACCAACGTTCTGGATCTCGGCAAAGAATGTGGTGCAAGTTTGTGCTCTCTTTTTGTGCACAGAATGGCCATGATCAATTCGCATGAGAATGCACAACAGACAGACCTCTTCCTCCCCAGAAAACCTTTTGACTCCCCGAAAGAAAGAAGGCAAGGACAGCTGACAGCAGAACCAAGTTTGTTGTGCACTACAAAGAACAGAGAGTTGGGAAAGTATGGGCACACTATAGACGTTTGCAAGAAGGGCTCCTGTGAGCTGCCATATTGAGGTGGGCTAGGGCCACGTCATTGGGGTGGGCGCGGACAAGAAGCGGCGTCTGCTGCATCGCCAATGGCCAGTGTTAGCGACATACTTACTGCTTCGGAATGCAGGGGGAGGTACCCACACACAATCATAGCATCAAATATTTCAAGAGGGGGCAAGTTTAAGGGTTGAAGCCGACTTTATGACGATCGCAGCCTCTCCCAGCACGTCGTGGAAGCCAGTGCTACCACGAGTGCAGCCATCGTTGACGCAACAGCCATGCGGCTCCTGACGTCCTTCCCGTTTGCATTCTTTGGAAGCGTTTATATTTTGTTTTGGTTTTATGTGGGATGAAAACATGCCACAGAGTGCATGCTAAAAACGTTTCCAAAGACAAGAAAGGTTAACTCTGTTTTGTATTCTTGTATCCTCTAAAATACGCGCTTCTCCTTTGCAAAAGACGTCTGGCAACATTGTACGACAAACAGCAAACGTCCTGGCTGGAGAGTAGGTCTGCCTCACCTCGGCCCGTGGTTCGAGTTTAAGCCGGGATCCCGCTGGCAAATGTGCATAAAGAAACATTAAGCTTAAAACTTTTCAGAAATGCCTACATTTCTCTCATTCTCGATTCCAGCATAGTAAATATTGTAAGATTTGAATACATCAGCCGGTTAGTTGGCACAACAATCACTGTAGAGTCAACAATTAGTAAATTACTCTGGGAACAAGGTTATATTTAGGCCTTAAGCTCCACGACAGAGCATGCAAATGGCCAAGGAGGAAAAACAGAATAAGTTGCCAGGTCCAGAAATGCAAGTAAATATGCATGCGTGAGGTAATAGATGGAAATACACGGAAGCAAATATGAACTCACTTCTCCTTGCATCAGGGCGTACTAAGCTCCCTGGAAAGAAAAAGAAAAGTAATTAGTTTTAAAGACCCTGGTTTTTCTCCATCAAGGTGTAGGCTTCTGCTTTATGCTTCACGAAGCAGCTACACAGGCTTCGTTCATAAACAGGGCATTCGACACTAGAGAAAGTATTGGACTCTAATATAGTAAACTAATTAATCTAGATTTGATGGGACCAGTCAATTCAGTTTGAGTTAAGGAGCGGTGCAACGATATTCAATTGGAATGGTTTTCACTTTACACGAGCTTACTGGCACTGGTGGGACTCAAGGATACTCGCACGCAACGCCACTGGCCGAGAAACTCCTTTGTTGCGGTGTAATTTCAAGGACAAAAGCGATCATTTTCATTCAATCTCTCCTTTGCAAAATTTGATGACGTAACGTGGGGATCGCAGTACCCTCCAGTGACGATATTTGAATGCAGCTCATAGATTGGACCCGAGCATTGCGTGGACACGATTTGGGCTCGTGATAATTACTAGCTCGAGAAGCATTCGGGTAGTGGACCGTGTCCAATCCCTTCAACGACGACAATAGCCGAGCCATAACAATGTCTGGAACTCAGCGCGTGTCCTGTGCCTTGCCAACCCCAGCGCGTGGCTATGATCAACATTGGCGGCATATAATCGGCTCCAGATCACGTGGCCGCTTGTTCTGGCTGCGAGTTGAGGGGGTGAACGCTGCTCGTTTTTCTTTAATATTTTTTCTGGGACTTCTATTACGTGGGATGAAAAACGAACGCGTGTTTCATAGGTCATTAACGTCAGGGATCCGTTCTAAGCGGTATTTGCGCAAAGTACAAAAATTGTTGCATCGCCCCTTGAACCGAAAACTAAGAACCATACATTAGATAAGCAAGCTCTGCTTGGGAACGATAGTACAGACCTCTTTAGCCAACCAGTTGAGTAACACGATCTGTCCAAACAAGTTGTCAATTCTTGTAGTTCACAGTTATTCGGAATCCAGCTAAATGAATTGCTCAGTTAGATTGTTTGAGTGCAAGACAATATTTTGTGATGTACCGTAAAAAAAACCTGGCAAGCGCCCACTCAAACTTTGCAGATAATCGCAAAAAAATGGGGGATGGGCGCTTGTCCGGTCATCAATTTCATATATAAATGTACTTGCGCATATTTTCTCAGAGCTCACAAATTTGGTAATGGGTGCTTAATGTGGAATGGGCGGATGCGCGGTATTCTACGGTATACTATTATTTTTCCCTCCTGCATACACTGCAAGGTTTGCAGTATTTCAAATAAAATAAAGCACAAATTAAAATTTGCCCTCTTGCCAGACTATTATTGCGGTGTACTTGTAACGCAGAATTTACTGTGGGAATAGCCAGCTGTCGCACCGACGCACTGTCGCTCGCTGTTATCGCCGTCGATCGACGCTCGCTGCTGGCGTCTTGACGTGTGTTCTTCCTTTTTTGTTTCTGGCACACATTCATTATTCATAGTCTCGTCTCGCCTTCAACCATGACAATATTGGATATGAATTAAGCAAAATGCAAATGCACTGAAACAGCAGCCAATCAGTCAAGTAGTTAGCAATACGGTTCAACAATGAAAGAGCTGCGATCAGACCTAGTTGGATTTCAGGCAACTGCTCGGTGAGGACTGGGATCCGTCGACTGGGGTTCGTAGATCCTTCCCTCTCTAAAGAAACAAGTCCCCAAAACGCTTGAGAGCCACTCACATGCAAACTTGATGATGCCGAGGAGCGAGTTGTAGAGGAAAGAGAGTGGAAATGTGATGATGAATTTGCCCCATCCCAACAGGCCATTGGGTCTCCAGCTCTGCACCGAGTAGAAAAACCTGGAAAATACCATAAAAAGGACAGGAAGTCAGCATAAATATGCTTCAAAAAAGAAATCCCTATATTATATAGGCCCATGATTTAAAGGGAAACTAAAGCAGTTCTGCATTTCCAGGATCACAAATATCAATATTATTTTTTAATTTGGTGCACGGAGGTCGCAGAAAATCATTTTCAAAGTACCGCTGAAGCTCCTCCCTCCCAGAGTGTGACGTCATATCAGGAGCTTTCGGAATCTCCGCTTTCGCGCATCTTCAACGCCTATCAAACCTATGCAAGAGCACTCTTGCTATTTTTAAAAAGGTAAAAAAAAAAAGACGTCACGACTGGTGTCACTGCGGGGAATATACCTGACAAGCTTGCAATCACACGCGCTGCCCACACAAGCAACACGCGCTTGGCGGCCGAAAGATCCTAGTATGACATAACGACTGGTCGGAGGTTTTTTGTGTTTTCTCGCATTTGGTTACATCTGTGGAGAAAACGAATGTGATAGATTAACGGGATAAAAAAGCTTTGGAATTCACCTCTAACTCGTTTTTTTCAGGAAAACCTTCAGCTTCCCTTTAAGTTTAAAACCTGAGCAAAAATAGATATAAAAATAACGTTAGCTTCCAGTCTCTATAAAAGCTGCTGGCCCAATCTCTAAAGGCGAATTCCGCTCGCAGATTTGGAGTGCACATCTTCCGCGGGCAGATCCGGCTCAAGATAATCGCCTTCCACTAGCAAATTTGTGGCAGTGCCAGCTTCGTGGAGTGCTTCTGACCGCGACGCAACCACCCCAGCAACATCGACAGATTTCCCCGGAAGTCGACAGCAGCCCACCACTGTGCATGCACGTCGCAGGCAGAATATGTCAAATCTGGTCCGGTTAACTAGCCGGTTGTTTACGCAGGTGGGGAAGAGCGGTGCGTGCATCGCGTCTTGTATAGTCAGCACGGAACGAAACTCGAACGCCGGAACACGTGGCCATCGACACAGGCTGCTCCACCTGGAGGACCCCTGAGAACTTATGAAAATGCGCCGGGGTGCGAGGGTGCGGGTCCTACTAAGATGTGCTCGACCCTCGCGCGCGGCGTCTGGGACTTCCGCGTTTCGCCGGTGGCGCGCTGTAAGCGCCGTCACTCTGGTGCTTTTCTGTCGCCGCACTGTCGCCCGGTCGACACCGGGCGGCCGCTTAATTTGGCTATAGATCTTTGCGATAGGCACTGCTCAGACAGGGTGATGAATTTATTCCGCTCCGGAATTGATAAGCCTGGCATATTGGCAGTTACCAAAAAGAGCGTCAGCGAGCAATTTCTCGCTTTTTATAAGAATCGACTGATAACTCGCACGAAAACATGCGCATTGCTCATAAAAACCGAGGCATCCGCAACGATCTGTTGCAGATTTTTTTTATAAAGAGTATGGTCGAGCCAATAAACAAATTTTATTTCACGTCCATGACGTTTCACTATTTCTCAGGAACCTCGCGTGGCATGTTGTTCACCGGAGCCCCAGCGTAGTCCGGTGATACGTCATAAACCCTACGGGCTACTACGGGTCTTCTGTGCACGAAATGTTTCAACTTTCATTTCGCCCTTGCGATACACAAAGCGATAATGAATGACAGCGCTGAAGAGATATCGCTGGGCACCCGATACACAAAGCGAGTGACAGCGCTTTGTGTGTCGGATGTGACGGCGCTTACAGTGCGCCACCGGCTAAGTGCTGAGCCCCCAGACGCGCCGCGCGAGGGTCGAGCTGATCTTAGTAGGACCCGCACCCTCGCACCCCGGCGCATTTTTATTAGTTCTCAGGGGCAATCCAGGTGGAGCAGCCTGTATCAACGGCCACGCGTTCCGGCGTTCGGGATTCATTTCGTGCTGACTGTACACTGCTGCCTCCAGTTTCATTTCATTTTCATTTAATTTATTTACCCTCAGGGCACAAAGCATTACAGAGGGGGAGTGGGGGAACAATGAGTCGCTAGTGAAAAACGATCAACGTCAGGATTAACAAAATCAGGTAAAGAGAGTAATCAACGCCTTTTGAAAAGAGCACTGTCAACAGTTAAAACAATGGGGGCCGGAAGGTGGTTCCATTCATGGGATGTGCATGGTATAAACGAATGGTAAAAAGCATTTCAATTTAAATAAGGGATGCCAACTTTCATGTTGATGTACTCGTGATGAAACATAAAAGGAAGTTCAAAATGCCTTTCTCGCAGTGTAACGTTAGTGTAATCAATTTTGTGAAATAGGCTTCACCGAGCGATTCTTCTGTGTACTGAGAGATGTGAAAGTGAAAGGTTAGCCTTCAATAATGATGCACTTGCCGTTTGCTAAAAGAGCACATGAAATGTACCAAACTGTTTTGTATGGCTTCAAGTGATGCAATTAGTGAAGATTTACTAGAGTTCCAAATAGATGACGCATACTCTAGTTTTGGTTGTACTAGTGTTTTGTACAGTATCACCTTTAATGAGTGCAGTGCCAACGAGAAATTTCTCTTCGAGTATCCCAACATGCAATTTGCATCATTGGTTACGTTATTTATGTGATGTTTCCATGCTAGATCAGACGTGATATGTACACCAAGGTACTTCTACTCTGAGACCAACTGTAATGCAATTCCTTTAATATTATAATCTGCAGATACTGTTGTACATCTGGATATGTGCATAGATTTATATTTAGTTGAGTTTAATAGCATTCACCATAATCCGCACCAAAGCGACACTGCATTAACATAATTTTGTAACTGTCTTGATTCAAGGTTATTGGTTACTTCGCTGTCATCAGCGAATAGTGAAATTCAGGGGATGCAGGGGCAGGACTGAAGCGTGGCAAATCGAAAGCGCGAACATCTTCAATCCCGAGAAGAAGAGCGAGAAAGAGATTGGACAGACAATTTGAAGGAAGCAGACGCAAGGTTAGGCGTGTTCATTTTGCCTCAACTGGTTGATACACTGCATGCCACCCGTGTTTCCTTGTGCAATAAAGCGACAGATTAGTCAATGACTGAGCAAGTGATAGTCTCATTACCAATCGGACCTCCACAACTAGCGACCACTGTGCGCGTCCCGACGTTCCGGGGCGGTTGAAACGTTCGGGAAGGTGGCGAAGGTGGACCTATAAACATGGACTTCGTGGTTCGCATGATGTGCTCAACCGGTGTCGCACGTTTCTTCCGCCGGTTGACAGCGATAGTAGTGATTCGTTGTCGGAGGTTTCAGTCAGCTCCTCAAGTTTGAGCAAGTTCAAGCAGCGGCCATTTTGAACAAGAGACCGTCTCCGGCAGGTAGCTCAAAAGTTGCGTCTCCATTATCCGCTCATCGATTTGGAGCGGGTGTCACGTAGCGGCTGTTCTCCTCCCTCGCAGGTCTTAGAAACCAATCCGAATTTACCAGTGAGGTATTAGAGAGGTGTATAACGAGGTGTCAGCACCCCTCCAAAGCGACTCTTAGAAATCATGAATAAGTACCAATAACAGTGGCACTTCGCACCATTGCAATTAACTCTTCCGAAACCTTTGCCTCGGCAGCCATTTCTGCTGCACTATCCGAGTAGCATCCATGTCACGGTTCACAGTTGCTACCACCGACCTCCTTTATCTCGGACTGGCACTTTCCATGCCTTGTTTCCTAGCCGAAGCCAAGCTGTGAAGCCATCACCTTACAAGTACAAATGCAACACACGGACAGCACTAAGAGATTAGCACAAACAAGCAGATTTCCGGGCCGACGAAAGGGCGACACGTGGCGCCTTAGTCGTGCCAACACGGCGGGAACGAGATTTTTCGGTGTGAGCCATCTTTGTGGCATGGGGCTGCTCTCTGTCGACCCGACAGAGAGCAGCTGTTGTAAAAGTGTGATTTCGGAATGTCGCTGCCCTGTCCGACGTTTTCGCCGGCCGTACAGAACTGTGCGCATGGAGTCTCTTTTGCTCGCTCGTTGACAGCGGTGATATCCTATTTTACACTCACCGTCTTAGCGTCACTGGGGGCTTTTAAGACGCTGAACTGAGAGGGATCATAGATGGCAGCCTCAATGTTGTAAAAAGAACGCCAATGACCACCTGAACAAGCACACCCCGGCCCAACCACTCTCGTTGTTGGTCTATTCGCGACAATGCGGCACAACGTGCGATGATTTCACCGTTCCAACTGTCGGTCACTCGTGCCGATTTCTTCAAGTAGTGACTTTACCAGACGGGCCACAGCTTTATGGCACCACAAAGGTGCCGGGCAAAGCCTCCATCCCAATCCACCGTCAAAGCCGCAGTTTTGGTACGGGTCACTGTCTTGACTAAACAATTTCCACTAGCCTAGTTGCCACCCTGGTCGTTCATACCTCTGGTCGGCGTGATCCACCACGACGGGCGGTTGTCGACTAGACGGCGGTCTGTACACGGATGGAGAACCTTCCTGAATGTTCAGCGTATCTTGAACCGCAACCTGAAAGAGTGTAAGCGACGCATTAAATCCAGCGAAACGACACCCAGACAGATCGCCTTGCGCGTCGCGCGTAGGCGGCGTCACCTACCTCTAAATCCCAGTTGTGTCGGTTCAATATTTCGCGACACCTATCCAGGTCCTCTATCCGCGTCAAGTCCTGCAACAACGAAACGAGGTGAGTCAGTTTGAAACATTGAAAGGATCAGCTCAACGAGCTCACGGATAAGGAAGCACGATTTCAAAAGACCGAAAGTTCGTGGCTAGAGTAGCTCCGGCTGCTCTCTTGTTTACAGTAGGCCCCATGCGTGGGCGTCACTTAAAGTGTGCCACGCGTCGAAAAGCGTGGGTGGGACTCTAAGCTTTCTTTATTTCAGCTCAGACGCTGACCTGCGTGCTCGTGAACCAAAGACCGTTTTCAAATCGGAACGTTTGTCCGCATGAATGCGCATACTTCGGGGAGGGCGGACGGAAGCAACAGTGCCCGTTTCGCACGAAAGGCAACCGATTTCGGCAAAACAATTCGAGACTTCGATACGTCGTGATATACACGTTAAATTTGTAACCTGTCAAAGAGCGAAATTGGACTAATTTACCTGAAACTGAAGTAGTTTTTCTGTCTGAGAGGCTGACAAGTCATTGCTTTCCGCCATTTTGTGCTTCTGAATCCGACTGGCGCGAATCCTAGCGGCTGCGAGCAGCAGCAGTGGCGAATATTTGATTACCCCAACGAAAATAATTGAGTCTAGCCCTTCGATACTGTGCTTGAGAAACCTGCAGTGTTATTAATGACTCTACAGAATTAATAAAAATAATCCATTTTTAAATCTTTGTATAAAGTGATGAAAGCCCAAATGCGCGAGCGGAAGGCGCGCACAGACAGTGCGTAAGCACTGCCAACAACCGTGATCCATCGAATCTCCAAACAAAAAATGGCGATGTCGAAGCGGCGAAAGCAGCTCTCCAACGAGGAAGAAAGCGAAGGATCCGACCACTCAAACAACAACAGCGACTCGGAGGAAGATGAATTCATTGACACCGAAGTGAACGTCGACTTCGAGGCTCGGACTCCGGACGACTCGGACTTCCACGGCATCAAGCGTCTCATGCAGCAGTTGTTCCTCAAGGCACGTGTCAACCTCACCGATCTCACCAACCTCATCTTGGAGCAAAACTTCGTGTCCAGCGTCATCAAACAATGCGACGACGAGATGGAGGACGAAGAAGAGAGCATGGAGGACACCGAGGACGGCGTCTTTGGCGTCATGAGCGTCGTGAACGTCACCGAGATGAAGCAGCGCGAATGCGTCGGACAGATCGTTTCCATGCTGCGCGACCACTGCCGCACTTCGGCCAGCGGGCTGCTGTCCAAGTTTGACGAGTACTTCGCCGCCGATAAGTGCCAGCTCGGCCTGATCTTGAGTGAGCGCTTTGTAAATATCCCGCCGCGGATCGCCGTCCCGCTGTACGACTCGCTAACGCGCGACGTCGAGTCCGCAAAGGGCGCCGGCAAAAAGTTCGACTTCTCTCACCTCCTGCTCATCTGTAAACAGTATCGGCCCTCGGAGAACGAGCAGGGCGCGATCTTCGCCAACGCCGAAGAAGAGCTGTTCGAGGAAGAGGCCGAGTTGCAGTTCGAGTACAGCGTGACGACAGAGACGGACACTGCGGTCGCGGGCGACTGGAAAGAGGACGACGCCGAAATGACGCAGATTCGCAAGATCCTGGTCATCCCCACCAGCAAGTGGGGCCGGATAATGGACAAGCTCAAGTCCGCGCTTCAATAAATTACTACTTACGGGTTACAAGCGCCTTTCTTCCTTGGCCGCCGACGACGGTAAGGGGAACCGGCGCACTCCTGGCTGGGTGGTACGGGATTCGTAGCAGGGAGCCCGGTCTGGCTAGATTCCCAAGCAAGGTGCAGACAAAAAGAGATCTTTATTTGCACGTTGCTTGATCTTCTTCCATGGGTTTGTCACAGTGCAACTAGTTTTCTTGCTTGATAGGCAATGTTTCGGAGCATTGACACGGCTACTCCTCGACATCATGATGAGTATCGGGGCCCCTATTTTGTGGTTCTAGTGGTACTAAAAAGAGCGCACCAGACGGTGACTCTAGTGAGCAACGACAGACGGGTACAGACGCTTTGCTGAGAGCATTGCATGGCTCTCATCGACGTCGTGTCGGCAACCATTGTGGTGTCCTTGCTGCTGGGCGAGCACCTTTCGTGGCACGCATTTCGCACCACCAAATAGTTTTTCTTGTCAAAGAGCTCGTAATGACCAGACGACGTCGCATGCGAGTCATCTACGGTGCCTATTCAGAGGCACTGCTATTGTCTTTCCCAGAGCTTTCTTTTTGAAGTCGCTGACAGATTTAGACTGGCCGGGATGTCCTTCGGTCGTCCCACCTCCAGTGCGAGCTTCCTGCCTTTGATAACGCATCGGCGTCTCGCAAGGCCCGGGCGTGCACGCGTGGGCTAAGCATGGTGGAAGGCAACAAGTGTGTCCTGGAGGCCGTGCTTACGAAAGACGCCCTGCCATTCTCATTCTGTAGGCGATTGTAGTTTGTTACAAGCTGTGCACAGATCGTGGGACAAGCAGATGCACAGCAACTTCCGTTTCTTGTTCGGTGGTTCGTGCGCCCTTAGCTGTTCAGTCAAGTGTAGATCAGACGTTTTCATTTCGCAAGTTTATTGTCGCACGTGGCGAGTCTGCTATTTACAGTATGGACAGTACAGACAGTCATACACGCGTTCCACGCGATCGTGTCTGAGTGGGAACGGCTCGGCGAAATGGCACTTGGTGACATTCGGGTGCATGCGCACTGGCTACGTGCGCTGCAAGGAGCTGGGGACATAGAGTAAAGCGCCGTTCACATATATGCGACTGAGCACGACCGAGAGAGACCAGACCGGTTTTTAAGCCTCTGGCGACGTCTTAGAACCGGATGCGCTGCATCAGAGTTGGTCCTAAGAGATCGCAAAAGGCTTAAAAACCGGTTTGGTCTCTATCGGTCTTACTCGGTCGCAAGAGTGTGAACGGGCCTTAAGGAGTTCCATCAAACTGTGTCAATGATGAGCCATGTGGTTGATCGAACAGAAACAAATTTGAAGCATTGGGACAGGAGCACCGAATGTTGGAGACCTGGTGTGGACGAGATAGAAGGGTTAAAGAACAAACAGTTGGCATTTATTAGTTAAGTTTCCTCTTGTCGTTGCTCCCTGTTTGTTGGTGCAGCTTTTACCCGTAACTGATAAAGGAGAACTTTCGGAATGCGTTTGTCTGACAGCATATTTTCGAAAAACCTCGAGAACACTAGGCGAGCTCAAGCTCACACAAAGCCCAAATGCAATAGCGGTGACTTGGCTGTGCCTTGCACGGAGAGCGGGGAAATCAAAACGTGCTCGGGCAACCCTAAACTGTTGGTGGTACTGGATTACCACTTAAATAAATAAAGTAGTTCAGATGCCGCGCTTTATTGCAAATATTCGACGCTGCGTGGGAAATGTGCAACACGACCACAACATCCCACACTGCACAAAAAGACCTATGTGCACCCTGATGACGAACCTTGCGAGGAAAAAAAAAACATGGCTATTCTTCACTTTCAATTTGACTTCCTTGTACATATAACTGACCGCTACAAACGACGGCGCACAAGATTCAACCGCAACATGGAAGACAAACGCTGGTCAAAACACGGAACCCAACACAAACACACCCCGGCAGCACTAACAGAGTGAAATGCTGTAGGGGTGTAAGTCCTGTCAGTTTGAATAGTATGCAATACATACTGTCCGATAATGACAATGAAATGTGCTTATTACACTATCAAGCTATGTAAGCCCGAGGCGAAGACGACACAGAGCCTTTCACGATTGTTTTGCTCGTCAATCATCCTATTGCTGCATGATTGCGCATCCTGATGGCAATGATAGTCGGCACACCGCAGTACAGCAGTGAAAGCCAGCAAAACTGGATTGCAGCTGATTGTTGCTACTGCTTCCCCACATTCCTTCTTATATGCCTACATTATTGCGTGACACCAAACTCTTTGAACAACTCTTTGGGAATAAGCTTTGAACTCTGCGATAACGATTCGCACCCACTGGAGAGATTTGCCTTTCCCAAACATCTCTGTTGAGTGGCGAGTCAGAGACATGTATAGATGGATAGAGATCACGAGCTGCTTGGGTGAGCGCGAAGGAAAAAAACCTGATATCTGCACTCGAGGCTGTTCAACGCCCACCAAAACTAAGCGATTGTCACACTTGTCAGTAGACAGCTTCCCCTCAAAGTTCCTTCTTGTTCGTTTTAGACATTAGTACTGCTCATTGATTGTGCAGATGAGGAAAGAACATTAGATGCAGTAGTTGTAACAAGGATCAGGGTTTCCAAGACGATCGGCATCTGTGAAAAAGGCGAAACAGACATGGCAAGACGGGACAGCAGTTGAAAATATTCTAACATGAATCGAAATGCAACCTAATCAGCTAAGGTGGTGGGGACATTAACTAACCAGACCAGCAAAGTGTCCCACAATTGTATTTTGTATACAAAGGGGTCTAAGACGAAAAGGAGGTAAAACCACTGGATAATGGGTAAAACATTGAGTTGAAAACATACTAGTCACAAGCAAGGTGATAAAGATGACATACAAGATAATGACTAGGGGGCACATTATACAAATGTGGATGTTGGATGAAGACAGAAAGCATCAGAGGTAGTACAGATACAAGTCAGCTGATTCTCCTAAACAATACTGTTCAGAAAACTAAGACCTTCCTCACAAGCTCTACAAGAAACGTCTGCGTTAAAAGAAAAAGTAAAAAGCTTGCAACGCCGTGACTGTCAGGCGGACTGTCTGGGAAGAGGGAGACAACTGAACATTTACCATTTCTTAGCAGAAGGAATCCCACAGAAATCATAAAACCTATATTTTCATTCCAGCATAAATATGATCAGCAAGAGCTCAGCCCCAAGGTTCCAGCTAAGAGTTGCACTTTGCCACAACTACTACTTGATGCCGCAAGCAGTCTGAACCAAACTGTCCACAAAAGCAATAAAAGAGATGCCTACTTTTAAGTATGAAACACAGGATTGGAACTTGAGAAAGTTTCGCTAGTCTGCGACGCTAGTGGTCGCTTGTTTCAAAGGTGCAGACAGCTAGTTAACATTGCACACCTCAAACCATTAGCTACATGCTAGCATCACTTTCTTGTAACTAAGACCAACAGATCCCTGCGTGGCTTCGTGAAACGGGAACCGTAAGTGACATTGTAGACGAGCCTAGACAATGCACTGGTGTGAGCTTATTGTAAAAGCTTTTCTTCCTGTACTCGCGGGGTGCCGAAAAATGACCGATACAACGCAGAGGCATAGAGTGGTGCTACTACCGTCGTTCCGTTCTCCCGAGAATGGGCTCGATTCGGCCGGCCGTAGCAGCAGTCAACCCGGTGCAATAGATCTCGTTCCCGATGAGATGAAGCGACAATTCCGCTCAAAAGATTGCACCGTTTTAACTGCCGTCACGCTGCGTCGGTTACTTTTTATGCCCGACCGTACCAACGTCGTCGTCATTCCATTTCTAACCGTGTCGTGGATACCCTGACTAAGCTGGGTGGAATGCGTCTCCGACGGATGTGTTCGGCGGGTCGTGCTGTCAGATGCGTGATCCCAACGGTTAGTCGCTGAAGTTTCCGAAGATTCCGTGGACCATCAGGCCGGAGAGAGACTTACAACAGAACGGGCGTCTGCCGTCTGGGCAATGTACCCTTATCACTGTACGTCGTCACGGCTCTACGTGCCACATTTCGTCCCCCCTACACAACGTTTCTGAAGTAGTGTGCGCACCGAGAACTGCCCTCTCAGATGAACTTGAAGCACTTCTGCTTGTCGTGCGGAAGCCGCGTCTTGAACAGCACGGAGTCGAGACGGAACTGTGTGTACAGCAGGGGCATGTAGCCGTACACACGCACAAAGAAGTTCATGCACGTGTGGCGCTCCTGGAAGTGGGAGTCGTCTTCGGACAGGGACACCGCGCAGCCGGGGCACCGGAAAGTCCACCGGGAGGTGACCTGCATGCAAACACGGTCGCCGTAGGCACGGCCCTTAGGTTACCTGGTCTGGAATCTTTTCGTCACGCTATGGGAAAGTTTCCTCTAGGGACAAACCGAGGCACCAGAGGTGCACTGCCGACGTTAGGGGTCAGCTAATTGGATCGCTCGGAGAACTTAATGCGTGGATGTGGGTTCAGAGAAGCCACCGTGGAGAAAGTCGCTGGATGCATATACTCTTTCATAAAATACTACGGGCCAATCGAAAAAATGGGTCATTGGAAACGCCATCTATGCGAAGCGCAAGTTCATCTGCCTCTTTTGCAGGGGTTGTGGTGATGTCAGAATGCCGAGCTCTGATTGGCTCTGATCGAAGGATAGTGGGTAGACCTCAAAGCAAGCTGCCTTGAGGTCTACCCACCATCCCTGAATCAAAGCCAATCAGAGCTCGGCATTCTGACATCACCACAACCCCTGCAAAAGAGGCAGATAAACTTGCGCTCTGCATACTCGAGACCTAAAGGTCCTATTATTTTGAAATCATTGAGATGCCATGTAAAGGGTGCTACATCTGCTTTAAAACCTTCAGAGACTGTGAAAGGTTCCTCGCCTATCAGCCAAGAGAGATGGGTGTTCTTCAAGATGGAAGAGTTAGAGAACCTCTGCTCTGGGGAAGCAATCTGGCTAGTGAAGCATGCAAGCTCACCTGGGTTCCCTAACAAGCATTAAGCTCTAGTGACTGTACAAATGTACACCCGCAAATGCCAGCCCATTTCACACCGCCTGGTTTTTTACCTGATCGGGCAGAGAAGTGATTGGTGTGCAGCTTTGCATGGAAATTGTGCACCTTAAGTTATAGACATTTAATATTAAAGTAAAGAAGGGTACAGCTCTCACCTTGAGGGGTGGCTTGCGAGTGATGTGGGAGACTAGAAAGTTCATGGCAATATCCTCGCAATTCATGTATTCATCCACTTTGTCCCGAATGGCTTGGGGCATCACATAGGTGTACAGGTATGAGTAGTACTGAAACGGCAAAGGAGAGGCAACCGTTCAATCCCGTGAGCCGACAGATATGAGACTGCAATGAGCCGTTTCTGTTGTAGTATTAGTGCGTAGAAACTATTGAGCGAGGCTTGGAGGCAGAGGCGAGGAATGTGCACATAACTGTTTTGCCTGTTCTATGTCAGGTAGAGCATCGGCATGAATACAGGAAAACCAGCTTGAGAGCTTTTGTACATCTCAAACTCATGATGTCATTATTGTGTTGAAGCGAAGGCCAAGTCCACCATGGAGTGAGAAAGAGAGGGTAGTCGAACCAGCGATTGAACCAGGGATGTGGGTGATCAACAATGTGCTAACTGCTCTGCAAACAATGTAAAAAAAAAAAAAATTTACAAGTAAATTTGATTTATTTAATTTAAATCAGATTAATTTGATTTAGGTCACTACAGCTTGGAAATAATGATTTCTTACCACTTTATGCGTTTTTAAACGTGACAGATTGATTGATCAAATCGTCCAATCACTGATAACAGTGCAAAAGAAAGAATTACTGTAAATTTAAGGTATATCTTATAACTAACAACTCTTTATTAATGTAGTTCCCATTGTATTCAAACAAGAAACAGCTTTATTTTTTAGTTAGCTAAAAAGCTTTCTTTGCTTTTTCTTTTGCATTCCGACTTGACTGCAGTACTACATTACTTTTCTAGATTTTGTTTTTATTTTGCATTTTTATTTTCTTGCATTAGGACATTATGAAAGTTGAACAAAGTGGAAGGTAGATACTGATCACGCTCAGCATTCCAATTTGCTCGCAAAAGCGCTTCTCTTTGCTTGTGCTCAGCCTTCTACAAATTGTTCTTGCTTGATGAATTTTGTTTTGTTTAAATACAAAACTAATGCACATAGAAAGCATAAAATGATAGACAAACGGTAAATAAAGAAAGTATTTTAGGGATTATTTATGTGGAAAAGCCTTGATTTAAATCATCATAGTAAAAATGGTCTCAATTAAATCACGATTTTAAATTATACTAAATTTTGTTTTCCACCCTGACTGTGAGAAATAGTGCACTGCTGTGTGATCGCAACACTCCAGTAGTCAAATGTGTGATTGTTTCAGAAAGGACCACACTATAAAGATAAAGAGTTTTTTTTTCTCGGAAACTTCTCTGCACAATTATCAGATGGTCCTGGATTTATGTGAACAAGGTAGTAACGTTTATTTATTTAACAATACTGCTGGCTGCCGCATCGGTGGCCAAAGTTGTTTACTTGTACGAGGGGCGTTCATAAAGTTCGTATTACTGTCATGAATGAATAGAGATTCAGCAATCAAACTCGAGTAGGAGTTGAGACTTTCTCTACATGTTTGCCACCAAAAGTTATCCACTTCTTCCAGCGATGCACCACATGCCAGAGGCAATTCTTATAAAACTCCTCCTTTTGAGTGTTCAGGAATCGCTCCACTTCAGCAATCACTTGGTTGCAGTCCTTGAAAATGCTTTTCTCTTATTTTGGCCACACTGGAAGTGTCTGCACCATTTAACCAAAGTGTCATAAACAGGGGTGTTGTCCCCGAACAACGCTCCCAGATTGGAATAAATATCCTTGACATTGCTTCCTTTCAAATGAAAAAAAAACCGGAGCACTGCATGTGCTTGGCACCGACGGGCGGTGCCATTTTTGTTTCGACTCCCTAGCGGCGTTCCGAGCTATTATAGCATGCAATGTTTATACTGTGCGGAAACTAGAGGGAAGCGTGCTCATGTTGATGCCTGTTTTGTTCCATTTGTTTTTCAATCTTTTGCGCCGATAATACAAACTTTATGAACGTCCCTTGTACAGACTACTTTTCAGACTACAAGTAAACAAGACAATTATGCAAAACAAATAAACAAGACGTTATGCAGACCTCGCAGCAATTGAAACATTCTAACCATAGGAGCCTCTGGTGCATGACTTAAGCAAAGAATGCTGTTAGCTTGCAGGCAGCAAAAAATTTCAATATATCGCATGAAGTACGGCCAATGAATTCCAAGTTGTATTTGCTTTGGCCCGTGTCATTTTTCCAGCCGTGCGCCCAGGCTTCAGGGACAGCATGTTTCTTGCTTCTCTTGTTTGGTTACTCCTTTACACCTCCTTTCACAACATGAGTTTCCCGTTGCTTAGACGGTCCCTTTGGCCCACCTTGTGGAAGAATGCTGCTCCTGTGAGCACCATGGACAGCTCGCAGGAATAGTTGGAGTTGTACAGCCAGGAGTGATGGTTCAGGTCCCAGGAGTGGAAGCGCCCAGGGAAGCCCACTATCCGGTCTCGCGCTTCCCTCCAGACCCTGCACAGATATTGCAGCAACACATGGGCATGGGGCAAGTGATCGGGTCAAGCGCGGACCAAAATGAAAATTGCAGAGTCCTTCCACTTCACGTGAAGATGAGGACCAGCGAAGCTGTTATTGTTACAATCTCTAGGACGATGCCTAGAGGAGGACGTCTAGGACAGCCTCAAGGACGACTTCTAGGACAACCTTGAGGACGACGCCTAGAAAACGACCCCAAGGGCAACTTCTAGGACGACCTCAAGGGTGACGCCTAGGACAACCTCTCAGACGACCTCAAGGACGACTTCTACGATGACCTCAAGGACAACCTAGAGGACGACGTCTAGGACAACTTCTAGGATGACACCTAGAGGACGACTTCGGACGACCTCAAGGACGACTTCTAGGACGACGCCTAGAGGATGATGCCTAGGATGACTTCTAGGACAACCTCGAGGACGCATAAATGCGTCCTCGAGGTTGTCCTAGAAGTCCACGATTTCCACGACTAATGGGGAATTTTCTGTCAAAATCCGCGGACGCATTTTTTCCCAGATCCCAGCGCATAACAGCTTCGCTGTAAAATGGAATTCGATAAATGTGCTTTATTGGTGTCAATGCAATGTCCACATCAGAGTTGAGTTCTCACGTGACTTATCCCCACGCTCCAATTGGTTCTCCAAGGCCACAGCTTCCACTGTTTACCATGACACGCCGAAACCGCCGAAACTCGCTTGTTGACATTCTTGCCCTCAGAGCCGGTGCTGACGTAGACGGGCCCAGAAGACACTGGCCGCATGAAGAAACGCACGAGTCGAGTGCATATGCACCTAAGCCTCACGACGACAAGCGAAAGGCTTCAAACTTCCTCGTTTTTCTCTTTTCTTTCGTTAGTCGGAAGAAAAATAAGCTTTTTCTTCTTTCTGAACTTTTTCAGTTTTGATAACTGCAAAATTTATTGAGTGGAAACTGTATTATGTACAAAAAGTTATGTTGCATTACGACTGTAATTATATTTTATATTGAATTTATTGCAGAAAAGAGCCCCCACCAGGACAAGATACAGGCAACAGAAACTGCACACATCTTCCAAGTTACCTCCTCCCTTCAAACATGCAATGAAGTCGCTTTCGGTTTGAGACGAAGGAAGCAGGTTGCTATATTCCCTAAACGGAGTTCCGAAGCGATGCAATAAATTGGTGTCGCTAGAAAGGCATCGCTAATCCACCGTTTCTCTCAAATGAACACCACCATTCGCTAAAGTGTCGTTCAATAAAACATCTTGGATGGGGCTTCGTTCGCTAAAACGTTGTTCGATCAAGTCAGTGCCTCCCAGGTCGTACCGAACTCAACGTTAATCACGGCACATGGTAGTGTGTTAATACTTCAAGATTTATAGTTTCTACCATTTTGACAAGGTGAATAAAACAGTACCTGTAAAAAGTAACTTCACTTAGTTACAAGTTACTGGAAAATGTACCTTAGATACAGATACAGATGCCGAGAAATGAAAGTGCCTAGGTTTGTACCTCAGGTACAATAAAAGTACCTAGATACCGATTTTCAGTTACTTGTACCTAGGTACTTTAGAACCCTCAACGCAACTATAGTCAGTGTCACCTCATGAAATAAAAATTGACCACATCTCCACATGGTGAATGATGCTGATCGGGCCAAAGCTCTGGTGGTGCTTGTCCGCGTAGACGCTGAGCCGCAGCATGCCGAGCCTTTCGTTCGTTTTCATCCATGTCAGAAAGAGAATGTGTGGTATGGAACATGGTTATATAAGCATTTGAGCATTTGACCGCAGCGCCCTCTCGTCTATAAACGTTGAGCCAATGCATGCAAAGTTTAACGCGATTATATACGCATTTGACCGCAGCGCCCTCTCCTGTATAGACGTTGAGCGGCTACATGCAACGTTTCATCCATGACATCCCCAGCTTTTGAGTTACTACCACATCTCAGAGCCCCCTACTCGTCCTGCAGCAGTGGCCGAGTGGTTAAGGCGATGTACTAGAAATCCATTGGGGTCTCCCCGCACAGGTTCAAAATCCTGTCGACTGTGCAAACATTTTTTTTTCATCATTTTTTTTTTTTTTTTTTTGCCCTACACGAGCACGTAAGCTCACGAGCAGGAGCACGAGCACCGGACGCTGGACATGGCTAGCGCCTAAGGAGCTTCGCCCCTAAAAAATTCAAGTTCTGCACATACCGTAAAATACCGAGCCCATTCCATACTAAGTGCCCACCCTCAAATTCTGCAACATCTGAAAGAATATGCACAGTACATATATAGGTAAAATTTATGACCTAACAAGTGCCCATTCCCAAACTTTCACAATTTTCTTTATATTTTGAGTGGGTGCTTCCTCGGTATTTTACGGTAGTTCATATGCTGCACAAAGTAGTTCTTACAAGCTTTATTGACTGTGTCCTCGAATGTACTAATCAAGGGAATTCATCAATTCTTTCTCAATACCCAAGCTACCGAAGCATCCTTCCTTAAATCTCAGATTTCAGCAAAACAAACACGACTCGTGAGGATGTCACAGTCGATTAAAGAGCCTAACAACGGTTTTATTTTGTTGACCTTAGTGCAAGGCAGTTGTCCCAGGGGCACTGACAAAGTTCAGATTTTTTCTTTTTTGTTTCAAATACTTGATGCTGCGCTGCAGCGAAGCGACATATGCAGAATCGTAATGAATGTTTTGTAGGTGTAGCTTCTCCACAGTGCACCGGTGTGCGGTGAGAAGCATTCTCAATGCAGCTATTAACGCACCTGAACAGACCACGAACACGGAACTTCTAGCCACTGCATCTTGTTGACACGAAGATTAAATAGAATGGTATATTATTCTAAGCGACAGCTGAAAATTTAGAAAATTTGCACAAGCTTACCATAACAATCTGGCAGTGTGGCAACACCTGAGCTATTAGTTTCTATATTGACAAAGTGAAATAAACATTTGGCACAGTGGCGCCGCAAATGCTTCACACTCTGGTAAAATGCAGCAGGACGTAACAAGGTAAGCACTTGGGTGCAGACAGGTGCAAATGGCACAGAAATCACATCACTGCAGTTATTGTGATATGCAAAGGGAGACCAGCAAATGAGAAGGCAGAGGTATCATATTCTAACTCAAAATTCCAGCAGTGCTGGAATTATGAACATGACAACATGATCAGATTCCCAGTGGAGGTTCTTAATTAAAAGGTACCTATTCAACTCTGTCTAAAACCATGTCAAGATCTATCTTTTCTTTTTAGCATGTTCAAGTCAGCTATTCGTAAATATCACCTGATGGGATTGTTTGCCTTGGCAACTTTATCTTCATCCTTCAAACGAGTCACCATGGTGGTAAGTCATACCATCGCATTGGACCATCATAGTCACGAGGCTCTGAAGCCTTGCTACAAGCTTCATCATAGAGAAACCTGGAGGCCATGTTATGAATGAATGTGAGAGATTCAGTCAACATTCTGACCACAAAACTAAGAATAAATTATATGGGCTTCATCGTGCTGACAAAGACCAGGGACCACACTCCGTGTCTGGTTTGAGCTAAATTTTCCAATCTTTTAATTACCTTTTTTTTTTTTTAAATTTTTTTAATGTTTTAGTTTTATTTAATTTTTTTGTTTTATTTATTATTTTATTTTATTATTTTCATCCAAAACTTGCTGCTCTCACCGGCATGCTTGCATTCAAAGAAAAGGATTTACCCTCTCAGACCAGCTGTGCAGCTCAGTGGCTTAGTAATGGACTGCAACCCCCCCCCCCTACCCGGGTTCGAGCTCTGCCGCAGCTCAAACTTTATACATAATCTTTATATAGAACCTTAATGCCTGTAACACCTTCAGCGTGTCACTCATTTGTGTCACTTGTTCATGACGCTCGTTCATGACAATTTCCTCATAATAAAACGACTCATTAAACACATCCGGTGTTAAAAGGGCACCGGTTGGCCATGCGACTCACCGGAACCCAAAAATGATCTCGTCATGACGCAGGTGTGCGTCGTCGTCCACTGACAGCACAGCTTCTGTCTCGATGAGGGAGAAGGGCAGGAAGCGATTGTTCAGGCTGTTCTTTTTGGCACGCACCACCTGGGGAATGGATGCGTCTTGCTTTACTCTGCACTCAATTTTCGAATCAGCAGCATGAACAAAAAGCAGCAGCATTTTCCACACTTAAGGGCCAGTGGCTACACTTCATTCTTTCTCCAGACAGCTCAGTCACCGTCGACGATGTAAGCTTAGCATCTGCAGCCTCACTCTTTTAAAGCATTTCATATATACCCACCCAATCTGCAAAGCTTGGAGATTGAGGCCAGCTATCATCAATAGCATGCATGTCCACATCCGATCTGGGATGCGACGGAATTTGTTTAATAACTGCCGCCGTCCACTGGTTTCTTTGAGGGAATCCAAAGAAAACCCGCACGTGTGTGGAACTTTACCAACGTGCCTTAAGAAATTTTCAGCCAACATATAAGTATATAACAAATTCAACTACTATCCATAATATAGAGGGTTTGGCATTTGGACTGTTTAGAGGTTACCCCTTTGCATTGGTGGTGGCTGATTGTGGGCTATATAAGGAGGCGGACTAAATAAACCTGGTAGCTGAGTTTGAAACCTCGTCCTGTCCTTTCCTGTTCCTTCGACTTATGTGTCATTTTTTGCCCCAGTCTCAGGTTTATTCAGCATGGTTACTATCCGTCATTTTCATTTTCTTGTTGCATAATTACCTTTTTCCTATTTTCTCATTTCGGTTTTAATCCATTTTATTTTCAATCAACGAGGACCAGGATTGACTTGCTGAAAACCTAAAACTGGTAGGAATAACTTCCAAGGAAACTTCTTGAAGCTTCAAAGTGGCAAATGACATTTCCCCAAGAAACTTGGTGAAAATGATGAAGCAAGGTCGTTTAGCAAAACTACAAGTTGTGCAATTAGAAAATAAAAAAAAAGTTTAAAGGGAAACTGAAGGAGTTCTGTATTTGAGAAAAAAGACTTGAATCGTCTTCAACTGGCCTCTAGGATCACAAATATCAAAATTATATATCAGATTCATGCGCCCAGTAGCCGCAACAGCACTTTCTTAATAGCGCTGAAGCCCTTCCTTCCCGGCACGTTCGGCGGAAGGAGAGAATTGTGACGTATTATACAGAGATCTCGACATTTCCGTACCTTCCGCATGCCTTACCCAAGCAAACAAAAACGCCGCATGCGTTCCCTAAGAAGCAGCAAGCACAAGGTAGTTGAAACCTCTGGGTGTGACGTCAAATCCAGCAGCTCATTTTTCGGTTTTTCTCGCGCCTACTGCTACGTTCGAATCAAATCCTTGCAATATTCAAATTTATGGGATAAAAGAAGTCGGAGCTCCAATCCATGCTTTGAAGGCGGTTGACCAGCAAAGCTGTGGTATCACCTGCAACGATTGCCCACTGCTCTATGAACACTTTTTATGGCAAACGCAACCAGGTGGTGCTCCAGTTTTTGACGTCCCAGAGAACTTCCAGTTTATAAAAAGAATGAACAAAGGCCACCTTAACACCGCTGCTTGAAATGTAGTTAAAACTTTTAACCACCGATTCTCCAGGTGAATGCCAAAAGAACGAAGGGGTGCGAGATCTGTGAATATTTCCAGTATCCTTGTAAACCAACTTGCCTCCTCCAAGATGTAATATTGTACAGCCAAAGGCCCTCGTTAAATCTCAAACTTTGTTGTCCATGTAGCACTTACGCTTTCTAGCACTGGTGACATAAGCAAGCTCAACAGGCTCGCAAAGACGGTGCAACCGGAAGTCGCTTGGGACGCAAGTAGCAGTTCATGTTTGTAAACAGCAAAAAGGGTCCATACCAAGTGATTGATGAAAGAAAAGTGAGTGCACGGTCCAGAACCTTTTATATACAAAAGGCTAGTGACGCCACTCCCCACGTTGCAAGCTGCCATCCCCACGGCAGCTTGTGCAACAACAATCTCTACTGGCAAACATATGCAGTGAGCGCTACATGCTTCGCATTGTTATCAGGAGCGCCTCATCATCAATTATGCTGTTCGGATGCTTGTTCTTTATTGAAACAAATGCTGTGCTGTATGTTGCATGCATGATATGCACTTTTCGCTTCAATCGCTGAAGGTCTTTTTTCTGTGAGGACGCCGACCCGAAGAAATCCAACCTACAAGTCATATACAGCTTTGCTGTAAAATACGCCACCATTCACCTCTAACTAGTTTTCTTCAAGAACCTCTTCAGCTTCTCTTTAAGTAACCTAGCCCTCTCACTTCAGTGGCTATGGCATGTTGCCCGAAAAGATTTTCTTTGAATAAAAGTGGACATGCTCGCCTCAATGGGGACGCCGATCTCCGGCCAGCGCAGTTCAGGCGACGGGGCCTTCTGGCTGTTCCAGACCACAATCACTTTGTTGAGGTGTGGCAGGCTGCGCAGCCTTTGTAGAGAGTCGATCAGGACAGCTTCCCTCTCGTACGTCAGCATCACCACTGGTGACGAGAACGTCGGAACAAAGAAACATGCTGCAAATCACGACTGGCGCAAGGCCCGTGCATCGAGTTTACACTCTTCTCAAAGACCCTGTCGTACACACAGGATGCTGCATTAAATCGTGATCAAACTTCCCGCGTAAAACCTGTGCATCACAGAGAAACGAGATTGGTACTGTATTAGTAGTCACTGTCGAGGCGCATATTTACTAATGAAAAATACTGTCTGGGATAATACATTTTTAAATTGGATTTGCATAATTAGGTTTTTAATTGCTTAGAAACAAACATACAGTTTCAATGTGAAGTGTGCTGGAAATAATTAAAAATCACTAAATCAGTTTTAAGTTTAGACAGATCTGGAGTGCATGCTTCGCTTAGTTACAAAAATGCATCCAAGTGTGATGCACCTTCGCTGCTTTTCATTTCATAAAATCAACATTAATGCTATGCCAGACAACTGTCTATAGCATAAACAGTAACGTTTGTACATTGCCACGCTTCCTACCTGCTTAGTCTTTCTAAAATTTACCCTTTTAGTGCTTTCCAATGACGCTAAGCAAGTTTCTAACTCAAACCAAGTGCTTATTTTCACTAATCAGAACATTAATTTTGAGAAACTAATTAACTACTTTATTATTCAAAATGCTATGTACCTCACAAGAAACTGTCCTTATATGGCACCAATTGGTTTTTTCGTGCGTAGTGTAGTTTTCACGGGACTATGGCTGACATTCGGTGAAACATCCAGTAGTATAAGGCTATGTTTAATAACTAAGCTTGAAATACAGTCTAAGCTCATTACAACAGACCTGGTTACAACAGACATTTGGATATAACATACCGATTTGTGAAGTTCGGTTGGTTTTCCTCTACATACCATTGACTCAACTTCATATCTGCATACAACATACTCCTTTTACGACAGACCGAAATCTTGGACAAAATCATGGTCTGTTATAATGAGCTTAGACTGTATCAACTATCATTGGGAATTTCATCAGTTATGCTGTGCAATAGTCCATTTAACTTGGTTAACAAAATTATAAGAGAAACATTGATGACAAGATTCTTTTTTATTGGAAGGTGTAGATACGATGGGTTGGTTCAAAAGTTGGACTGACATTCTGTTTCGAGGACAGCATTTATGCGAGAGTTTGTTTTTGTACAATGTTGTCAACTTGGAAGCGGAAGGCACTTATTCTTGCTTTTAAGCTTTGTCTCAGCGTCGTGTCCATCCACTTCTCGTTCTTGTCTCTTGTGTTTTTAGCGCTGTTTCAAAGTTTGCATTATGAACCAACTAGCCCAACTTCACGCCTTGTTGTCTCACACCGCACTAGTTTAGCTCTTGTTTTATGTGTCACATGAACTTATATAAGGCCAACCGTCATATTTGCACATTCAATACTTTGATTTTTTGCTCACAGAACTTCCTGGTGACATAACTTCCCATAACCAAAATTTTAATTCATGTTTAAAACTGGTTTTCCAATCTCTTACTTTTTCAACCCGCATTTGTCGTGATCACTCAAGGAACAGCAGAACCTGGTGTTGTCTTGTGTCAACATCATATTTTACAAACTCGTGAGACAACTTTAAGAAAAACTTGACAAGTTTCGCTGTCGTAAAAGACCTTACTCATCCCTCTTATCAGAACTGATATGCTGTGAGCGATTATTGGCATCAACTAGATTAGCATTGAAGCTTTAGGGTATATTCTCCTTATCAGTTGCTCTTTGACCTATCCTCCGCACAGGACGGTACAGCTGTCACTTCCATTGGAAGACTGACATATCAGCCTACACCTTTCCTTTTCCTTTTGTTTGGTGACGAAGGATATTCAAAATTTAGAACAATTTGAGAATAGTGTTTGCGATTCAATTCAATGCACACTTTTTTAAGGTCTTAAGTATTCGAGTTGTTTGAATATTAAAAGACAACAAGCATCTTCAGGATTCTTTAATGCCTTGCATTAAGCTTTGCTGCTATGCGCCAGTGTTCTGTTGTCAGGCTTCACCACTTGCACCAGCAAGTGCGGGTTAAGCTTTGCTGCTTTGCAGCAGCATGCTAGGAGAAACGGCTCACATGTCGTAGCATCTCGGTCAGATTTCTTTGGTTATAATTATTGTTTGGCAACTGATTTTAAAGGGAAGTGCTGGAAAAGGAACCTCAAGCTAGATTAAAATAAATAAGGTAGTTATTGCTTTGCTTGCCACATGACTTTTTGTTTTACTCAATTGTGTGCAAAATGTTCCTCATGTGATAAAACTGTTCCTTTTCATAGGTATGTTTCCTCCAAAACTTTTTAAGTTATGATTTTTTAAAGTATCCATGCTCAACTCACATTAAATGGAAAACATTCAGAATGTAAAATATGTTAATTTGATTTGCAGTGAAATTTATATATTCATACTTGGTTCACAATAAAAATTTGATATTTGCACACCTTTACTGTGAAGGCCCGTTCACACTCTTGCGACCTCTTAAAATCGGGTGCCTTAGAACCTCTTAATGTCGCTTACAACATGAGGACACACAGGCATTATCTATTGGGAAGAAGTGTAAACTTGGCGGTCCGGCATGTTTTCTATTTCTCTCGTGCATTATCCTTCCTTTCTTGGCTCAAAAAACTTTTGTCAACGTTATAAACGAGCCTTTCTTATAGGTGTTACACACATTTGACCTCGGAAATCCCGCAAAACCTTCGCTCTTGTGAAACGCAGTTCCAGGGTCACCACATAGATGGCACCAGAATGCCAATAAGAAATGAAGAATGAAACCTAGTGGATTCACAAAAAATGACAGGGTAATTTTTTTGTGAATGAAATGAAACCTGGTGGATTCATAAAAATGACAGGCTCATTATGCCGCTTGAAATATACTTCTGAACAAAGAAGGCTACACACAGAGATCTACTCAGTGCCATCTGGAGATGTGTTTGTACAGAACAGTAGTTGGCTCAGAGCTGCGATGCAGTTGATACACTCACCTGTGAACTGCTCCCTCGGCACATTGCCCCCCAACACTTCACTGAACTCTTTGCCGGTTCCTCCGACCCTTGGCCAATTGGTCTGAAGCCAAAGCTTGAGCCTGAAAGGAAGCCACCACATTGCAGTAAAGATGCCACTGGCATTATCTACTACACTGAGTAACATAAGGACTGTCTCTGGATGGATGGATGGATAGTAATGGCTATACCCTTTGTAACGGGCGGCAGCTTGCGCCGCCTAGCCTAACATTTCATCTTCCCTTCTTTTTTTTTTTTAATTTGTATAATATTTGTTAACACAACCCTCCCCCCACCCCTTTAAAGTGTTTACATTGCTTATTTTTATCTCTATTTTTACCAATCCCTAGATATCCTCCACCAATCTTCTAATCTCCTCTTAGTTACCGAAATTCTTTCCCTATCCATTTGTCCATCCATGTCTGCAAATCCCAGTGCCTCCTCCAAACCCATAGCCAGCCAGCCCCCCCCCCCCTTCTCTAAGAAGGTGGGACGAAGCCCTGTGCAGCTTAAAATTACATGTTCTATAGTTTCCCTTTCACATTTGCATGTTGCATAGAGGTCTATTTCCTGGAATTTAGGCCTATATATTTTCGTTCTTAGCACCCCTGTTCTAGCTTCAAACAGCAATGAGCTCCCCGATGAATTATCATACAACTGTCTCTTCTTGTTTTTGTGCCCTGTGTATTGTTAAAGCTAATTTCCCCTGCATTCTCTCTTCCCACAATTTCCTTTCAGTTTCTTTTGCTTCCTTTTCTACTGATATGCCCTGATTGGCCCCATCTCGTTGAATGTATTTAGATCTCAGCTTGCGGGTTCGGTTTGTCCACTTAGTGCTTAGACTTTTCATATACTATAGATACTTGTACACTTTCGCTGCCCACTGCGTATCCTCAATTTCAGCTAGTCTTTGTTCAAATTTTACTTTACTGATCGCTTCTCTACTCTCAGGATGCCCAACCCATATCCCCCTGTATTCCCTTATTTGGTGTATGCCGATGTGCCCCCAATGCCAACCTACCCACACTCCTTTCCTGCATCTCTAAACCTGCCTGGATTTCTGACCTCTAAACTAAGTGTGACAGAAGGTTGCCAAGCACAATAATCACATACGTCTGTATACAATCAATAGACCTCCCGCAAAATCGAAGCAATCCTAGCGGCGTAGTGCTGTGCAAAGCATCTTGGGAACCCATTGGCCACCAAGTTTCGGATTCAATTTGCCAACCTCACTTCACGACATCCCGTCATGATCAAATACGGCGCTTGCATTTCTGAATATGTGACTTTTTTAAAAATTTATAATACCATGGCCGTTGTCTACCAATGCAGATAGAATGCTGGGACACAGTTTCTGGGGCTCCTGACGTGCCAGTGTTTGTGTGCAGGTAAACACGGGACTATGATAGCGATAGCGAATGGAAGAAGTACACTGGGCCAGTCATTCTGTTCCGTCACTTCCCCAATGTCCTAGGCTCCTTAAATCATCCGTGATCCGGGAGGGTTGCGCTGCACTCTGGAATGGTAGACAGGCCGCCAGAAAGGTACAGGACGTGTTCAAACATACTCCTACTCCTCGCCAAGTCTAGGCAGGACAGGGGCTCTCAGGAAGACAAATGGGTGCAATGCAAGTGAGCACCGACTTTGTTTTAGTGCAGCGACGATATGCACCACTTGGTCCATGGGGCGATAGAAACCGAAGCCATGACACTCCTCTTTATGGCCAACCACGTCCCATAATGCAACACACACAGTGTTCCGTGCAGGGACTTTTGGACGTAGCAGTCTGTTCTGAAACTGGTCCCATTTTTCTCAGTAAGCGAAGCTGACGTGATATAATTGCAGAAAGTCTCTCCCACAAAGCTCGCTGCTCGCCACAATTGGTTGTGTCCTCCTCTCCACTGGCCTTTCCTCCAGCGTTCGCTTTGCTAAAGTGGAACGAAAAAGGACTTTGCAAAAGGAGCTTGTAGTGCTGCTATTCTTAACTTGCAACGGACTATAGCAACAGTATGCATACTTCCAAGTACAAACTCCCAAAACGGAAACCTCAGTTGTATATAAAAAAAAACGACTGGGAACATGAAGTACGAATTTAAACCAGCACTCACCCATAAACTTGGCCTCAGAGGGCAGCACGGGCTCTTCCGTCCCAAACGGATACAGAGTGTGAGGATCGAACGCCTCGTTCCAGACCCTCGTCTGCTCGTTGAGGGCAATGCTGAAGTTCCGCTGGTACGGCAGGGACGGAAACGGAGGCTCGATGGGACCGAGACTCTCTTCCAGCTCGGTGTTGGGGGGCACCTCCATCGTCACCGGCCGGAAGGTGGCGTTGAAGACACTTGGCGACGGCTCCTCGTGCACGGGGGGCGCCGGGATCCCCAGCCTGGAGCGGACGAGCGAGAGCGCCGTCGCAACGAGACGAGGCGTCGTGGAGAGGTAGTGCTCCCAAAGCAGACGCCCCCTCCGACGCAGCTCTACGATGTCGGCGTCAAGGTATGTCTTCAGCACGAAGTGTAGCTCTGTCACACGCGCGGCGAAGCAGCAGGGACGCTCGGGTCCAGTCGATGAAGTCGCCGAACGGAAGCTCGACGCGATCGCCTCCGAGCACGACGGGAACGGCGCCCGCCCGGAGACTCTCCTGAAAGCGGGTCAGGAAAGCGTGTGACGACACGCGGCCCCCGGATGGTGCGAGGAGAAGCGAGAATGTGGAGTCCCGGAGGAGCTCGGCACGCGTGGCTGCATTCCCGCAGAGAAACCAGTCGTCGGACGGAGTGGCGGAGTCTTCTTCCGCGTGGGCACAGACGAACACGAACCGTAGCTGACTTTCGTAGCCTGCCGACATTTTCCGGAGGGCACTGACGACCACATTGTTTTCACGAGCGGCCAGGGTGACGTTAGATTCCCCACGCAGCTGTCCTTCAAAACTGATCAGGTACTTCCGTCTGGCAGGCGTGACGAGAGCAGTCGTGCTCCAGGGCGGCTCGGCCTCGCCGTCCAGCGGCGGAGGCGGCAGGACTAGGTCGAAGCCACGTCTGAAGTCGGCGGCTGCGAGAGTTGATTTGCGCGACGAGAGCCCGCTGCGTGTCCGTTTCTCGCAGCTCTGCGCTCTTACCCAGGTTCAGGATGACGTGGTTACGCCCGTCTCCGTTCCAGTGAGGCAGACGACGGAGGTAGTCGCGAGCTGCATCGGCCCTGAGGCCACCTCCGATCACGACGACGTGGATGCACGCAGCACTGGGGTCGAACGTGACGTGGATGTTTGTGCTCGAAATCTCCCCGACAGATGCCCCGACGTTCGGGTCTAGCCTCGAGTCGTCCGGGGGTAGAAGAAGATGGGGAAACCCGAGGTCAGGGAGCAGCGGGAGTAGTCGAAACAGGAGTGCATCCGGCAACCGTGGGCACGCGACTGCGCCTGCAAACCTGACAGAGCGTCATCTGCCGCCACGGAGAGTGCCAGGGGTGGCCTGAGAAGCGGCACGTTACGCTGTTCCAATTCTGCCTGGGCGTAGGCGGCTTGCTTGAGAGACAGCTCGATGCGGTCGAGTTGAAGCCGGTTTGAGTGTACTTGCGCTTGGAGTCCTCGACGCTTTGCACCAGGCCGCTGATCTCGGCCTGGGGATCGAAAACGAGGCTCGAGATGTGAAACAGGCCGACGAAATGAGGACAGGTTCAATCTACAAAAATTTGTCAGTCAGCTTAAGGACACTTGCCTGCAGTTCCTGCCTCCGCCTCTCGAGATCTCGAAGCTCGGTGCTCACCGACGTTTTAATCCGCAGAAACTCTTCAATCCTCAGCTTGAGATCTTTCACTTCTAATACGTGAATGTCGTCCAACTGGATGCGCTTGTGTATGTCTTCTGACGAGTCCGCGTTACCGAGGTACTAAAAAGGAAAAGAGGCAACCGTACTGCAGCGGTCAACGAACAGCTCGCTGCACAACGGTTTACGCAGGTGCTCTGGTTTCTTCCACTACGGTTTGTAAGCTCTAGTTTGAGGTGCTAAACTTGACTTTTTAAATAAACGTAAATTTTCAAGTTCGAGAGGAATGTTCACTTACCCCAAATATGTAGTAATTAATAAATAGCGGCACGGAAAGAACCAACAAAAGTAGACCCAGGAGCATTGACATCTTGACTTCGGCCAAGCGCCGGCAAAACGACTTGTATCCGACGGGCCTTGGCAATCCAGGGTCGTATCTTGACATTTCTAGAAGCGAGGGGCTTAGCTCTGAAAGAAGGGGTCGAATAAAAGCCATTGAAACGAAAATAAGCTTCCTCGTCAACTCGACATTCGCGAGATTGAAAGGACAACGTAAATACCAGTGTAGCGGGCCGGTGCTGTTTCCTACGTCAAACCAGGAAGCGAGTACAACTTCATCTTGCGTCGCTTGAATCCAACTCTTTGAAAAGGAAGACGCGATATCTTCAAGCACTGCATCCGGACCACGACCTATCCGGACATCCTTTTCTCTTTCGAAACCCTCAAGCACACACTGCACTGTTTACTGCAGCACTGCTGTATGGGGGCCGCCATCTTGAATTTCGCGTTCTCTCGCGAGAAGGCGTGAGATTAGAGGGGAGGAGGGGTCTGTCATATGATGGTTAGGTGTGCGGAAAGTTTGTAATTATGGTATCGTCCTTTTTCTAGAGCGATTCTCAAGCAGAAAAATTCATCTTTGGTTCCCAACCGAGACCCGGGAACGTGTGAACGTTGTGTTGGAACACCGCCCGCATCGTGACAATGGTTAGACGGTCCGCAAACGTGTCTGGGAGGGCTCCGTTAGCGACACGCAGTCTGCAACAACGCTGCGGTCTTGTTTTTGTGTCGCCCAATTCCGATTGTAGGCGTTGTAGGAATTTCTTCAACTGTCCACGCATGCAGTAGAATAGCAGGCGACGCACATGCGACCCTTCAGCGTGCACGCGGGTGTCCGTTGTCTCGGCGAAGCCCCTCGATCTCGGGAGGCGTTTTATCGGCCAAGTTCAAAAGCTAGTGATTTCGCCGTGTGGCCCCGCACTTGTGACGTTTGAATCGTGAGAGACAACGTCTGCCGTCTAGAAATAGTGTAGCTACAGTCTGGGAACGGTGTCGCCGGCTTCAGTATTTAGCTGTACGCGCTGTGCTTTCGATCTTTCTTTTTTCAGTCATTTGCCGAAGACGAGGACGGCTATTCGTCGAACTATCACGTCGGATCTTTGCCTCGTGACTATGCGTATGGATCTGACGAAGCCGAAGGAGAGCAGCCACACGATACACAGTGCGGCAGGAAACGCAAGATCCTACTTATGGGTTCCAAAGGGTAAGCTGTTCAGGCATCGGCCTAGTTCCTGGCTTAGACTTATCCAATTGCTTACACTCCCGACTCGAACCTCGGGTCATCACTGTCGTTAATGATCAGTGAGTAGTGCATGTTTTGTTAATCGTGTGGGGAAACCAGGTATCCCAAAGAACATATTGTCTCCCAATGTCCATATGTCGTGCAGTCACAACTGCGTATTGCTATCCCGGTTTTGCAGTGATTGCCCAAATTGCTGTTCCACGGCTGTTCAGTAGACTGTTATGTTCAAGCCAGTCCGATCCCTCATGGTATAATTTCCTTTTGTCAAAACAGTTTAGACCTCTTAACTGTCACTTTGTGCCTGTGCAAAGCATGTTACAGATCCCCATTTTTCAATGGTCTCGCTTTTCCAGTGGGGTAAACAGGTACTGAATATGAAGGGGTGCCAACCTCACCCCATGTAATCATTGTTGTACAATACTTTCTATGGCTTTGGAGTGACTTAATGTTAATGGTGTTAAATAAACACTCTTCAAAATCTTGACTCTTGTAGTATTCAGATATGCAAGGTCTTTAGGCATGTATACCAAGGTCAAAGATGCTGTTTGGTCATTTTATGCTTGCTTGACATTGACTTCCCTTGCTAATATCTGCGATGGTGTAGCTTTAGTATCATTGATGAGCATTTCTGATGAGCATTGAAGGTGGATAATTAGTGCTGCAGTCGAGTAGAGCAAATAGGACATTGTATACAAGGTACGTTTATATCTAGTTCTTACATGCTTGCATTGTCTAGTTTGGGTATCTGCTGGTATGCAGCTTGCATGGTATTTGGCAATGCAAGTCACACTGTCATAACTGTGGTTAATTGATGATCTGACTGCATCCTTAGGCTGATCATGAGCAAAGCTCTCTCTTCGCGTTACTATGCAGTCATGATCTGGATATGTCTGATGTAATCAGGGGCACATCTTTATTCTCTTTTGCAGGAGTGGCAAGTCTTCGATAGAAAAAGTGGTCTTCCACAAGATGTCCCCCAACGAGACTTTGTTCCTGGAAAGCACAAACAAAATTGTGCGAAATGGTATTGCTGATAGTATCTTCTTTACCTGTGCGCATGTTTGTGCATGTCTGAGACCATAACACAGTTTTCCCAAATGGCACTTAACAACTGTGCCTTCATGTGCAGTGCTTAAATCAGAGTTAGTTCACAATTTCAAACATCTCGGACACTATTACTGGCACAGCTAGCGTTCTGATGGAATTGCCACCTAAATTCCTGGGACACCTAAATTCACACCTGACACCTAAATTCAAGGTGGTAACATTTGCCACTTGTTCATGGCTTGTGCAAGTAAAATGCAAATAAGCACTGATCTTGCATTCAAGGTGAATGCAGTGTGGATTACAGCTTGTTTACCTCGAATTAATTTGATTCTGTGTTCTCTGTTAAAGAACATTTCCTATGAGTTATGGCTTGGAAAGGACATTGACATATTTAAAGCGTTGCATTTACCTGATTTTAAAGGGACGCTGACAGGGTGTTTATGCTCGCCGAGGTTTTTAGTTGTACATGACATATGAGAGCCCAACTACCCAAAACACAATTTGCGACTCGAAATTCGGTTTCTTTCCGCCCGAAAACCGCCGATCAAGAACTGGCCGGTTCGAGTCTCGCTCACTTTTTTCCGTGGTCACGGGCCGTTTCGAAGGTATCGATGCGACCACCAAATTTAATGAAAGTCGTTGGTCACTGAAGGCACACACTCAACATTAAAAATAGAAAAAAATATGAAACCCATTTTTTGTGGCTTCTAAAAAGCTGCAAATACGTTGATTGAAAAAAAGTTCCACAGAGAACCGGAAGCATTCTGTGCGTGCGTCGTTTCGCGTATCGTGGGACTCGCGGGGACGGCGATGGCAGCGGACGAAGGGCGGGACCTCTACTTCAGAACTGTCGTTCGCGGTACCGGCGAATTCTGTCTGCCTTTAAAAGAGAAATTTGGGACTGATCAAAAGAATTGGTATTCATCCCGTACGACACGCCCGACCACCAAGCCAACGTGCACGAAGACGTCGCCGAGCCGTCGCTCCCTTCTCGTGGCTGAAGACATCGCTCGCGCAAACTTCAAGCACGACGCGTCTACTTCGAGTTGAATATGCACGCGTACGATTTCTTTACTAGGTGCGAATGTCGCCAATACGTGGTGCTTCCCGACTTCGACCCGGGAGTGGTTTTGCTGGAGGAAAATCGGCAGCAAACTTTCCAACTTACAATTTACCGGCTGAAGTATTACTAAGGAAAGAGATCCCCTCTATCACGTGATCCCCCGTAGCTCAGTGGGAACGACGTCCGCATCACACGCGGCAGGACCGAATTCAATCCCCGGTGATGGCACTTTTTTTTTTTCAGACATTTTTTGATGTTTACATTTCTTTCTTTTTACAATTATCACTGAAGAAACAAACAAAAATTAACAAACAAATGTTGTGGACGAAACGTCGCTGAATTAAATGGGGATGGGATTTCTTTTGACACCTGCAAACTCAATGTAATCACTTCCACAAAATGCAAGGAGCATATAAATCAGGTAGCGTCCGCTTTCCGAGGTGCCCGTAAATGTTCTACAGGAATTGCAGCCAGCCATTGGTCCCGATCCCGTTGATATTTCGAAAACTCTGTCGCACAATGCCACTTTTTTTCGGACGCAGGACGTGTGAGCCAGCTCTTCACGCAACATCTTGGGTGTATTCTTTTCGGAGCCGATCATGAAAATTAACCACGGGCACTCGCTACTCATCTCCAACTCCTCAATGTACAAAACAACTCATCTTGGAGTACAGAACAGCGAGCGGAACAAACATAACTGCAAAAGAATTGCAAACAGTGCCCGCTAACGCCGCATGTCGTCTGCTACGCCGAGGGAAAAAAAAAGAGAAAAAAAGCGCACGGTCGGGTGTAGCCACGTGACTTGCGCCACTCCCGCTATCCTCTCCACTTCTCCGTTTCAATTTCGGTTTCGCGCAGTTGCGTTTTTTGGCTTTATTAAAAAAATACGCTACTCTGTTGCAAAATATTAATTGGGTAGTCCTCCGACACCATAATAAAGCGCCTGGCAAAAAATGAAAAAAATTTTTTGGGGGTGTTAGTGTCCCTTTAAGCGGATATGGCCTGGGAGGGTCAACTTTTGAACCATTCCCAAATTGATTAAAACTTTCAGGGTGAATTGAGCCCAATTTCGGATTGATGACATCTAAAGTTTCAGTCTTGTAGGCAAATTCTACAACATACTATGTTTAACAAGCTCCAGAAAAACAAAATATTTTATTAAAAAATGTATATATAAAAAAATTGAAATCCACAAAATGTTTAATTTATTGTGAAGTAGAATACACATAGTGCAAGTTAAGGTAAAAATAATTGTAGAAAATGCAAGTCTAGAGAAACACTACCATTGAAAAAGAGCAAAAGATTTTAGCAAATTTCTGTGTTTTAAAGGGGTAGGGAAACGAAAATTCCAGCGCTCATTTTCTAGCTTGAATGTGTCGCATGTTGCACCCTAACGTCAAAAACACCAGTCTTCCGTTGAAAGCCACAAGAAAACTAATTTTCAAGCTAAATAAACAATCTTTCAATGTGCACCTGGTGGAGGCATGCGGGGCCTATTTGGGAGGTGATCTAGCAACGTTGTGGAATCTGCTACGTAGTCGTGACGTAGCAGATTCCTTCGGAGCAGCGCCGCTCTTTGGCATTTCAACATTTTCCTTCTTCGCTTTCCTCCTCAACTCACAAATCGCTCATTGAACCAAACGGTCCAAGAAGACGGAAAGGGTGGACTCCGCTCTTTCTCGGACCCTCGTTTGTGCAACCGGATGCAGCCATTCTCCCCCTAGAAGATTAGCCAGTCGCTCAAAACTCGGACAAAAGTTGCTTCCCCCACCCCGTTCAGCCCTAAGCTGACAGTGCTGTGGAAGCTAGGTGCTCCTTGGGCCAGCCACACGCTCGTCACCCCACGGGCACTTCGAACGGCTCGGTTGTAACGCGCTGACGCTATTGACACCACCACAACGCTGACAACGCCACCAAGGGCAAAGCTCATAATCCCGCCAGCCTTGCCACGTCACGAATGCGGGGAATCTTTTCCTTCTGTTTTTGTTTGCGCCGGATATCCCATGACGCATCGCGCCCTCCTTTCGCTTCTCTTCGAGCGCTTGCTCGAGTGCACCGGAAAAATAGAGCCAGTCGTTGAAAATACAACATGCGATTATCATTTACGGTTATTATCCTTCATGCTTGACTCCTTTCCGAACGAAATTTGAATATTTCAATTTTTGTTTCCGTACCCCTTTAAAATACTGTAAACGACTAAATTTTCGCGAATCGAAAAATACGTTTTGCGATCAATTCGGGCAATATGTGAACGCTACGGAAGCTACACTTGATTCGCAAAAATTAGAACCTGCGAATAATTTCAAATTTTAAGCTTTGGCCCGATTTACGAAATTTTAAGCTTGCAAAAATTAAGTCGTTTACAGTATTCAGTTTTTGTCATGAAGAATTTAGCTTTTTGAGATAATGAGTACCCGAACTTGTTCCTCAGAAAATTTCAGTCCAGGACACCACTGAATGAAATCTTTACTTTCAAAATGTCAAATGATACATTTCCTCAAACCACATTTCCTGCCAAAAAGTGAAACTGAGAAAAATGCATTTGAAGTTTGAACTTTAGGTTTCTTTCTTTTCTATGAGTCCGAGGTTGGCAGAATTCACCTGGAGCATTGTTAGCACCTTCCCCTTTGGGATTTCGTTGTTCCCCTGGCAATAGCTACCAGTTTGTGTTGTTTGTAGGCAAGCTAACTTTTGTAGCAGGTGTTCCTTGACAGATAAACTGGCAAGAACTAAGAGGCAAATCATACTAAGGAAGAGCAACAGAGCAGGAATATGATCTGAAGTGGAAGATACTGGGAAAGGGTGTTACTGAAGATGGCACAATATCACATCACCGTTCAGGACAAATCGTAAACCCTGTTTTTGGCCTCAACCAGTAAGATTGCTCATACAGTAAACTTTCGTTAATTCGACCTCAATGGGACCTTGAAAATTTGGTTGAATTATCTGAATGATCAAATTAAAAGAAAAGGACAGAAAAACGGTTAAAATTAAACTTCCGTTTATTATCCATGGTACTCACGGATGGTCTGCTGCCGTCTGCACTTAAAACGCGTGTCTAAAAGCATGCTCCAGACAACAGCGTAATTAAACGTCACAACCTCAGAAAATCTCGCACCACAAAAAGAAAACACAAAAAAACTAAGTATTATGAGCTGTCTTTGACACCAAGCAGCTAGACCGTCAACGACAGAAAAAAAAAAAGGCAAAGGATAATTTGCGCTGTTTGACTCGCAAGATGGACAGCACACAATGCTATAGAAAAGCGGTTTGAGAGCGCGCGCTGAGGAAGCTTTACCAGCGAGCGACTTTGGCGCCGGGCGGCTAAACCGTCGGCGACAGAGAAAAATAACACCAAAAGAAAGGAAAGAGAACTCTCGCTTTCCGGCGCGCAAGATGGACCGCATACGATGCTACAGAAAAGCGCTTTGAGAGCGCGGGCTCTCTCCGCACCCGACCGCGTGCTATGTTTTCCGCGCTAGTCCACGCCGGATTGGTTGCGCTGGCTCGTGGCATTCGCTACGGTCCATCTCAACGGCGTAGAGGAGCAGGCGCATATTTGCGCACGTTCGGCTTTGGAGCAAGGGCCGTTTTGGCCGCATGTTGGTGGTTTTTCTGCCGTGGTGCCCTGCAATGTGAGCCCGCACGCATTCGCTCGGGATGAATTAACCGATGCGATGTCTTCCCAAGTTCGATCTACCGAACTTTTCCTCCCATAGAAATGTATGGGCGCTTGCCAAGACTTTTTGAACACTGTCGACTTAAACAAAAAAGTCGAATTAACCGAGGTCGAACTAACGAAATATTACTGTACCAAATTTTCAGGATTTTTTTCTGTTTGGATGTATAGGGTTCTCTTGTCCATTGATACTTTTAAACTTGGGAAGGTTCTACGGGCTAAGTCTAGAGCAAATGGTGCTTCCAATGAGGGGAGATGTTTTGGCTATGCTAAACAGTATTTATTTATTTATTGATACTGTCGGCCCTTTACAAGGCCTTTACAGGAGTGGTAATACATACAAGATGCAAGAGAAAATAATCAAGCACTGACACTTCAAAAAAGTGATTCACCTGGAGAAATGAAAACGCAAAAGAAATGCATTCAAAACACAAAGTCACGGCACATTATCAAGCACTATACTCTTTATATTTTTAACAAAATCACAGACATTTGTCATAGTGACGACGGAATTCGGGAGTTGGTTCCATTCCTTTATTGCCCTAGAAAAGAAACTAAATTTAAAACAATCATTTTTGACAGATGGTCCCCTGATGTGCATGCTATGACGATGTCTCGTACATTCACTGAGGCATACGTTCATGTAATTATTTTTGTCTATCTTAACTAAACCATGAATGATAAAAAAAAAAATTTCAGGCGGTCGCACATTGTTCTTAATTCAAGAGAAGGAAGTTCAGCAAGTCTACAAACTTCGGTGGGGGAATGGTTACGATTATATTTATTAAAGATAAACCTGGAAGCAAGCCGCTGGACTTCATCAAGTTTGGACGAGTTAGCTACTGTATATAGATCCCAGACTGCTTTTGCATATTCAAGGACAGGTCTCACCAGTGTTTTTTAAGCTCATGTTTTTATTTCTGGCGAAGCGCTCGCAAGATTTCTTCTGAGGTACCATAGTGCCTGGTTAGCTTTTCTTGACACTTTATCGTGTGGGTATTCCATCGTAAGTCGCTTGTAAAGGTCACTCCTAAGTACTTATTTTCGTCTACATGAGGTAGGTTGGTGTCATCTATAAAGTAATCATAATTTAAGAGGTGTTTTTTTCTTGTTATAGACATAACGACTGATTTGCCACTCGTCGCACCAATGTTTGATTTTGAGGAGTTAATTTTGCAGTTTTAGGTGATCTTGTTCAGTTTGTATTTTATTGTACAAAATACAATCATCCGCAAACAGCTTAATTGGAACTGATATTCCACAGCGAATGTCATCTATAAATATTAAAAATAAAAGTGGTCCTAGCACACTACCTTGCGGAACTCCAGAAACAACTGGAGCGGGACTAGACACACAGCCTCCCAACTCAACGAATTGAACTCTTGATGAACGATATGAGCAAAACCAGTTTGTAATGATGGGGTTCTTAAACAAGGCTTTAATTTTAAGCAACAATTTAGGATGAGACACTTTATTGAATGCTTTTGCAAAATCTAAAAGTATGATGTCCGTTTGGCCACGGTTATTTATAGTTTGGGAGAGATTGTGCACGGTTTCGATGAGTTGGGTCATTGTGGAAAGACGTTCACGAAATCCATGTTGATATTGAAACAAAATATTGTGATCGCTAAGGAACGTTAAAAGATGCTTTGAAACTATATGTTTGAGAAGCTTAGAGCACATGTTAATGAGAGATATAGGTCGGTATTCCACACAAGAAACAGAGCCTCCTTTATGTATGGGGACAATTTTGGCAAACTTCCAGGCTTTTGGCGCAGAACCATTATTTATAGACGACTGAAAAATTATAGTAAGATATTTAGCAACCCATTTAGCGTACCACTTCAAAAACGCATTAGGAATTCCGTCAGGCCCGGGACTTTTCTTTACATCTATGTTAAGCAGAAGGTTGAAGCAGCACTAAATGAAAAATGAAAAAAGCTTGCTCCCTGCTGACTTGGAGGGCTGCCGACATGTCGAAAATAATTTATTGTTAGATAAATCCTGCATGTTTATAAATGAAAGTCTCTGGAACCATTCTTTGGAAGTTAATAAACATAAACAAATAATTTAAAAAAAAAAGTTTTTTTCTTAAAAATTGAATTTTGAGGCCGTATCCCCCTTAACTTGCTATTGATGGAATCTGTTGTTCATAGGCACTTTTGGGATAGTCAATTTTACGTTCTGTATGTACCTTCTTGTATTGCTAGACCCAAACAGCGTTACCCGATACCTCGATGTTCGACAAGATTTGGACAAAGAGCTTGTATTTATTATGTACCAGCATTTCTGAACAAACTACCTTCTAGTATTCTTAATTTAGGCACAAAAGACAAGCTCAAGAAAGCCCTGAGAAATTTTAGTTTGTAAAGGGCTTACTAGTTAGCTTTTTTATTATAATTTCTTTGTTTGGATTTTATTTTACATGTTTCCTTTTGCAAACAACTGGTTTCACTTATCATAAGATGCTGCCTGTCGTGCCCAATGTGGCTTAAGCAGGTCTGACTTCACACTCGCATTGTTTGTTTGCAATAAAATTATTATTATTAATATTATTCACTAAGTAAACTGCTTGCAACAAAGATTGGTTAGTATATCACGTATGGCTTGGGTAGAGCAATGCATACGGTGACGTGGATTTAGGTGGTGCGATAAAGAGATCAGAGCACTGGCACACCTGCCATTGCGCTCGTTGTGCCACGTCTCCTCGTTTACATTGCTATGCCTAGCAGGGGCGGATTTAGAGAGAGGGGGTCCGGATGTCCTGACCCCGCTCTTGATTTCTGCATGTGTAAAATTTAGGGCATGAAACGAGGGAGAGGGGGAGGGGTTCCTAGACAAATAGTACGCTGACCAACACCTGACCCCCCCCCCTTAGAAAATTCCTGCATCCGCCCCTGATGCCTAGTCTCTGTGTAAGAATGTCCTTTTGTTTTTAGGTTTATATTAAGATGGTGTGCACATACAGTACAAATAGTGCTTCCATCGCATATTGACATTAAAATGAGAAAGCTCTTTTGGGAATTTTTTCTTGGAAGTAGTGGTGAACTATTGAAAGAGGAAGTTAAAGGTGCATTTGCAGCCAGAGGCTTAATAGGTCACCTTTAGTATGGAGCAGGGGTTTGGAAGAAATACTAACGCGAGGCAAGGCCGTAAAGACCAGCACAGTTGGTACGCCTTGCAAAATTTGAGTTCCAAACGTTCATACCTGAACCTGAGCACGTAAACATCGTTTTTGCAGGAAGTTTTATGCCCAATCCTTTTAGAGCTTAGCTCGGAGGTGGTGAAATATTAAAGTAAATCAAAAACGTTGGCCGTGTATGTCCTATACCAGCTGGCTCGTCGCCTGCTCACTGCTTTGCAAGCTTGCTTTTGAGTGGCTCGCTGAACGCAAAAATGCTGAGAACGCCTAGTAGGGGCTGGCGACTGAGTGAGGTAACAGCAATAATTAATAATTTTAACAAAATGTACCAATGATGAACACTTTAGAGCAAGCTCGCAAACCAGCGTGCAGACGACAAACGTCGGGAATAGGACCTAATGAAATACTCGGTCGCCGTTTTTGCTTTATTTTAATATTTCACCTTAAAGTTGATCTTCCAAAAATTAAACAAAAAGATCCCTGCGAAGCGACGTTTGCTTGCCCAGTTTTAGGTATGTACGTTTGAAATTCCACTTTTGCGAGGCGTGCCAAATGGGATGGTCCTTTTGGCCTCACCCTGTAGAGGAAGAAGTGTGAAAGAATTTTTTGGGGGTTATACAAAAGCCAGCCTCTACTCGCAGTGTACAGCCTTCATACTACTTTGAGAGCTATTGGTCTCGCAAATCAGGTGTACCCACAAGCAGATTTGGAACTTTTGGAGCAGTTCTGGCTAAGTAGGCTGCGTCTGTCGTCGTCTACACTTTTTGCGCCATGTTGTCTCGCCGCAATATACTGTCGTGGCTGCATTCTTTCGCGTCTTTTCCCCGGTGTGTGAATCGCGGATTGACTTTTGCGTGCACAGATACCTCAAACAGCTCCTTTGTCAGACTGGACATCTGGGACATCCCAGGCCAGGTGGACTTCTTCGACCAGGTCTCTGACTTCAAGAATGTCTTCGGAGGCTGGGGTGCCCTCGTGTTTGTCATAGATGCCCAGGTTTGTCCTTCCTTCTTCGCTAGAGGAGAGCGCGAAGCAGAGTTTAGTTGTCAGGGTTCTAACAACAGTCCTGGTGTGCTCTGACGACGGGCAACAAGCTCCTAATTGAAATGTACCAGCTAAGGTGAATATTCCTCAAGGTCATTAGTTGATTTTAGGTAATTCATTCAATGATATCACTCATACACTTTCTATTTGACATCCACCATGGTTGGTGATGTTTTCTAGGAGGAAACATTTCTTCATTTCAAGTGCCCTTTTTTTTTTTTTTTAGGGGCTGAGTCTCCTTAGGGTTTAGCCTTGTCCATCCATCCATCCGTCCGGCGTCCGTGCTCACATCGATTGCACTGCCTCCAAAATCAGCCCACTTTAAAAAAAAAAAAAACATGTACGCCTGCACGGGGATTCAAACTCAGGACCGCTTTCTTACCAGGCAGACATCTTAACCACTACGCTACACTCCAACGTTGCATGTAGCCGCTCAACGTCTATACAGGAGAGGGCGCTGCGGTCAAATGCGCATATAATCGCGTTAAACTTTGCATGCATTGGCTCAACGTTTATAGACGAGAGAGGCGCTGCGGTCAAATGCTCAAATGCGTATATAACCACGTTCCATACCACACATTCTCTTTCTGACATGGACTGTTGACTTAAGCGGTGGAGATGCGTTCCCACGGCTTCTAGCGGATCCAAGCTGATCCGCTAGAAGAACCACTGGCTCTGCATTTCACCGACCATAAAGCAGTAATAATGAAGTCGAAACGCAACCCGGAACTCAGCACTACCTATGAGCAATAAAAAAATCAGCACCATCAGCACTACCTATGAACAATAAAATCAGTATCATCATCACCACCAGAGCTTCGCCCCAATCAACATCATTCACCACGTGGAGATGTTTGTAGGGCGCTCTCCGCCACAGAAACCGAGATTGAACACTGGAAGCCAGACAATTCCAATCTAGAAATCTGTTTTTTCAAGTATTAGTTGTTGAAACGCCTTCTACATGTTAACAGACAGTCCCTACCAGTGGCGTAGCCAGGGGGAACTTATGATGCTTCCTTCGAAATCCAGCCAACCCTATAACATCCACATGCTTTTTGACCCCCCCCCCCCCCTCTTCTCCCTCCACACCCTACTCATAGCCACCTCAGCCACCCCCAAAAGAATTCCTAGCTATGCCACTGGTTCCTATGCTTAAAAATTTACCGTGAATTGTAACATTGGCTTTTGACATGCTTTCTGTGAAAGTAGACTCAGTCTGTTTTTGCTGGTTGACTTATATGCTGTGTATGTCTGTATAACATGTTTTCAGACTTTTCAATCTCGAGGAACGAATGCCTTTCTAGATTGATAGCCAAGGAACCGTTCCCGGCCTCTGCATCAATGCACTACAGCAGTGAGGAAGCCAAGGGAGCATGTAAACAATAACGCAGATATTAGGGAGTGTTTAGGACATAGCTACGCATCAACGAATGGCTCAGATCCTCTCTAAGTGTCTTCAAACTGGGAAAACACTTCACTTGAAGGCAGTGATAGCCAAGGAAACTTGGGAGATCAGAGAACCCCGAGAGTTTCTTTGAATCCAGTTTGAGAACTCTGGTCTATAGGGGTCGAACAATGAGGAAATGTGCTTCGAGAGTCAAGACTGTCAAATCGCTTCCGGCGGGTGTTGCCATTCCCCAGGACGACTACATGGAGGCCCTGCAGAAGCTGAACAAGACGGTGACCATGGCGACCAAGGTGAACCCCGAGATGAAGATTGAGGTGTTCATCCACAAGGTGGACGGCCTGTCGGACGACCACAAGATCGAGACCCAGCGGGAGATCCACCAAAGGGCCTCGGACGACCTCGCCGACGTGGGCCTCGACAACGTACAGCTCAGGTGGGCGGGGCTTCCAACGTCTTTTGCACCAGAACACAATCCCTGGTGTTCTCGTTCTGTCAATGGCTGTGATCGTCCTTAACCCGAACCCAGAAAGCTTTGGTAACATCCACCAGGTGCAATTTGGTCATTGTTTGACTTATTTTATTATTAAAGTTATGGTGTATTCTTTATTTTTCTATAAAACGTTGGTGTCTCTGTGATGTTGCCACAACATAGCCGCTAAACAATTAAAGAAACTCAAATTTTTTGTTCATACCCCTTTAGGATGTCCACAACAAATGTCTTCCTTTTATATCAGTCGAGGTCTCACAAGAGACCTTGACAGTGGGCAGGATTTCTTTAAGGTGCAGGTACAAAAATTTGTGCAAAATTATGCTAGACTTTACTCGGGCTCTAGAATTGTGTGTGCTTTGTCAGTGTACGGCTGCCTCATAGTTTTTGTTTGATAGAAAAATTAAGAGTACCTTAACTTTGTTGCAATAGAGTAGCATCACAGGCAAGAATTAAGGGCTATATTTGCCGGTCGGTGTGTAATGTTACTTGTGTAGAAATATTGCACATACCAATTTCGTGTTTTTTTAAGAATAACAACTAGTGGATGCAAGCACAAATGGTTTTCTAGTCTGCATGTTACGGGTGAGAGACATTAATTCACAAATGTATTGTACCGGAGTGCAACAAACGGTTCGTGGCCCCCTGAGAAAAACCTAGAGAATGCTTGAATGCAGTCCTTCCTTCGCTGATCTGGTATCGGTTGCTAAATGGTCAGTAATGTAAAGAACTTAAAGGACTTGCGTTGCAATGTGTTTTACCGAAGCACACCAAGATTCAAACTTTCTAAATCCTTGCAGCTTCTACCTGACAAGCATATACGACCACTCCATCTTTGAAGCCTTCAGCAAAGTGCTGCAGAAGCTCATTCCCGAGCTGCCTACTTTAGAAAACCTCCTAAACATCTTCATATCGGTGAGTTCCTGTCCGTGCTGCACATATGTACATTAGAGAAAACCAAGACAATTGGTTTGTAGGTTTAGTTTGATATTAACCTTGGTAATGCAGACTTGGAAAGAAAGGCTGGTTTTCAACTGTATCAAAGAAACAAATCACTTGTACAACTAATTTTACTTGGCTACGTTAGCCCTTTTAGCACCTCTAAGCTTCACACTTCGTATGCGTCCAGTTAGCAGTCTGTTTATTTATTTGCCCCCAAGGTACATAGTACATTTCAGAGGGGAGTGAACACACAAAAAAATCGTGGCAATGAAATCAATCAACTAGTAGGTGCTGTACTAAGTGTTTGTTTATAAAGAACAAACACTTAGTCAGTGATGGAGGCAATTGAAGTGGGAAGGCGGTTCCAATCTGTTGACGTGCGAAGTTTCTGTTGACGTGCGAGTTATGAATGACACACTGAATGCGTTAGTATTGAAACTTGGTATGCCAACCTTATGGACGTGATCGTGGCGAGCGGAGCGATAAGATGGTTCGAGTATAAGTGACTGGCGTAAAAATGAGGTCTGATGGTAGATTTTATGAAACAAGCAGAGACGAGCACATTTACGGCAGAAAGATAAGTCAGGTAATGATAGAGTTATTTTCATATTTGTTACACTGGACGTGCAATGACAGTTAGGTAAGATGAAATGGGCTGCTTGATTTTGAGTGCTTTCCAATGCAGTGACAAGGCAATGTTGGCCGGGATCTCACACGGATGAAGCATACTCTAATTCGGAACAGACTAGGCACTTGTACTATGATTAATTTCAGCAATGAAAATGCTTGAAAAAAATTGTGTTTTAACTATAAAACTTGTGGATGCCAGCATGTGGTTGCACAAAGAAATATTTACCTTGAGGATATGTGACCCTGAAGCTTTGAAACAAATACAAACAAAAAGTGGAGGCTCATCTTTGGTACTGCGAGGGCTGAGCTGTTCGGGATACACACGTCAATCCTTGTGTTGATCCTACCACCACAGAACTCTCGCATCGACAAAGCATTCCTGTTTGACGTGGTGACCAAGATGTACATTGCCACGGACAACTCTCCATGTCGACATGCAGTCTTACGAGCTGTGCTGCGACATGATCGACGTCGTCATGGACATTTCCGGCATTTATGGGTATGTCCTGCCATTTTCTTCTTCATTGGGAACCTTGCTTGGATCTCCGTGAAGAGGACTATAGTAGAACTCTATTTCAAGTTTCTGCTCTCATGTGAAGGCACTGGCTCTGGTCGCAGAAGCTTTGCTCTTTTTTTTTTTTTGCACATGCACAGTTCTTACAGTTTGTGTGGGAAAACGATTGGAACTGTCTTGCCCCCAATCGACGGTGTGGTTAATAAGTTACAGGTTTCTTTCTCTCTGGGAAAATGAGGTTGTTTACAAATAATGAAGAATAAAGGGAGATAATGAAGAAACATCACTGTTGCCAATCTCAAATGTTTGTTTCGACTTCAAGTTGGGTTTACTTGAGTTCAGAAACATCATCTACATCAACTTAGGTTTACTCGAGGTCATGAAAATATGGTTTGCTGACAAGCAGGTGCAGCTAGGTTTCCCTATCTTCCTAGAAAGCTGAAAGGTTTACAGCTTTTTAATAATGGATAAATACTAAATGAAGCAGTACCCTCTACCATATTTACACAGATGTAGGTCGGCCCATTTTGAAATTTTTGAAATTTTGAAGTGGGGGTCGATTTATAATCGAACCAAAGCATTCCACCGCCGACAAAAACGAACCAATCGTAATATCAAGAACACGTCAGCTTGTTACGAGTTCAGTCGGCTCTACCTGTAGCATTGCGCTATTCTGTGCGCTCATTTTACAAATTCTTTTACAGCGAAGCTGTTATGCGCTAGGATCTGGGAAAAAATGCGTCCGCGGATGTTGACAAAAAAGCCCCATTGGTCATGGCAAGTATCAGTAAATAAAAATAAAAGGGGGAAACCTGCGTGAGTCAGCCTTCCTTGGCATTATTAGATAGTGAGGTCTGGATCTTTTGTTATCATTTCTAGGCATGCGTCTTCGAAGGTCGTCCTAGACGTGTCAGTAACAATAACAGCTTCGCTGGTTCTCCATCTTCACGTAAATTGGAAGGGCTGTGCAATTTTTAGTGGTGATGATGGGACTGACATTGCAATTGCGGACGAGTCGTAATCTAGTCGCGAACGGAGTAAGAACGACAGGGAGCAGCTTCAGTTGTCCCGCCTCCTGCGTGAACTTCCTAGCTTCGATAACGTCTGGGCATCTCGTGCACCTCGCGCGTGAATGCGTAGCTAAAGCACTCCAGAAGGCATCGATCGCATGTTGGAGGTAGGGCTTTCCAAACATATACTGTTCTAACGTGTTCACAAAAATATGTGCATCTAAAGTTTTTTTTCTTTTGCTGATGTACAATGTTACAATCGTGTAAATACGGTACATATCAATATACAGTAAAGCCCGCTTATATCGAACACGGGTATATCGAATTATTGCCTATTACGAACCCTTGTAGAATTCTGATAAAAATTCCATGCATTTTGAATTTTTTATATCGAACGCGATCGTGCTCATAATGGATATATCGAACTTTTCTCGCCGGATTTTGCGCGCTCCTAAGGCATGCGGCAGGCTTCCTCGCAATACGCCGGTGTATCGCGAGGAAGCCTGCTGCATGCGAGAAAACCTGTCGCGCGCACAGCGGTGGCGCGGCGGGCGCTTGCGATTCTAGAGTGCTTGACCAGCGCCGTGCGTGCATGCCGTTGGTGCCGAAAGCGCCACGTAGGGCACTGCGGTGTTGCCGATCCCCAAGTCCGCGTCACCCGCTGCCCGCGCTTGGTCGGATCGCTTGTCTCCTCCTGAATCCCGATCGTGATGGCTGCCGCTGCCAGCGCATGTGCCAGCGTAAAGAAACGGGTGACGCTGACGTTCGCAACGAAACTGGAAATCATTAGGCTGGTAGAGAAGGGGGAAAAGAAGTCTAGTGTCGCCAAGACGTACAAGATTCCTCGAAGCACCTTGAGCACTCTTCTCAAAAACAAGGCAGACATCAAGGCGAAAGCGGGACAAAGTAGGGTGCTATGTTGCGCTTTTTGGACTCCCAGGAGACTAGGGAGAAGGAAGTGACGTAGGTGTGAATGAACGTATCTTAGCAGATGACGGTATCTTAGCAGAGACCGTCTTCAGCGACTCCACCAATCAACATCCAAAGAGCGTTTGTTGACGTCACTTCCTTCTCCCTAGTCTCCTGGGAGTCCAAAAAGTGCAACATAGGGCCGCAGGCATTCTGATGCGCAACGTGTTCGAAATCCGGCCTTCGAAGACGTCGAAAAGTCACTTTACAAGTGGTTCATGGACGTCGGAGCCCGCAATATTCCTGTGTCCGGACCAATGTTGCAAGCCAAGGCCAAGGACTTCGCATTTCTTCTCGGCGTCAAGAACTTCACGGCAAGTGGCGAGATGGCTACAGCGCTTCAAGGGCCGCTACGACATCGTCGGGAAAGCCATCTCGGGAGAGAGCGAAGATGCGAACATCGATAGCATAAGGAAGCGGCTCAAAGATGAGTGGCCCCAGATCCTTGCCAAGTATGAGCCGAGGGATATTTCTAACGCTGACGAAACGGGCCTTTTCTGGCAAATGCTGCCCAGGCAGACTCTCGACACCCACGGTAACAAGTGCCATGGCGAGAAAACAAAATAAGGCCCGCATTACAGTGCTCCTGACCGCCAACATGGATGGCTCGACGAAACTGCGCCCCTTTGTTATCGGGAAAGCTAAAACGTCGCGGTGCATGAAGCGATTGCCGCAACACTCCTGTGACGTACGAATGGAACAAAAAGGCCTGGATGACTCGAGACCTGTTCGGAAAATGGCTGACGGACTGGGACGCTGAGCTTGCGGATGAGGGCCGCAGAGTGTGCCTGCTCGTTGATAACTGTACTGCACACCACATGGACGTGCCGCTCAGCAACATCGAGCTGAAGTTCCTGCCACCCAACACGACATCGAGGCTCCAGCCCTTAGACCAAGGCATAATCCGGACATTTAAGTCCATCTACAAACGAAGACTGATTGAGAAGCTGCTCATCAAGCTTCGCATGAACCAGGACCTTAAGATTGACGTCTTGGGCGCAATTCAAGTGTTGAAAGCAGCCTGGGAAAATGTGAAACAGGAGACCATCGCAAATTGCTTTCGGCACGGTGGTTTTGTCGCCAACATCGAGGAATCAGCTGAGCAAGATGGTTCCAGTGAAGATGTGGATCAGCCTGATCTCCGCGAGCTCGACGAGACGTGGAACGAATTCTCCCAGTTCGTCGGTGGTGAGCCCGAGACATTGATAATGGAGGATTTCGTAGGCGACGACGACGACGACGTCACGGGAACCACGGAGGAGCTGACCGACATCGAGATCGCAGCCGAGGTTGTTCGGGAGCGGCCTGCCGCAAGCATTGAGCCCAGTCCCGCTGACGCCGAGGAGTCCGTACCTCTTTCGAGCTCGAGCGAAGCCGCTCGCTGCCGTGGCCTTGCTACGCCGATACTGCAGTGCCATTGAGGGCAGCGGTCTTGCGCTTGTCGACTGTTTGGATACCGTGGAGCGGGCCGTGACCAGGTACGCGATGAGCTCAAAGAAACAGGCTACACTAACGCAGCTTTTTTGCCCCAATAAATGATTGTTTTCTTTTCGAGAAAGTGTCCGATCAATGGTGAGGTGCAGGCTGGCAAGAGCTGAGAGTTAGCTCGTGACTATGTCGGCTAAATTGCTCTTACATATGTTTTTTATTTTTCCACTTTCTATATCGAATTTTCGCTATATCGAACTATTTTACGATCCTCGCGCTGTTCGATATAAGCGGGCTTTACTGTACTCAACATGGAAAAGGTTGCGATACAAAAGGTGGCGATGGAAATTGACGTAGGTGTTGAATAAAACGGTCCCCAATACAGGCCCTTGAGACATTCTGCAATTAAGCAGTTTAGGTTGCTCTTACAATTAATAATATTAGGTAATTATTTTCTTACTCATAATAGGACTCTTATGACAGCGGAGTCTAACCATACCAAAATTTGCTCAGTTGAAAAAGAGCTACTTGTTTCCCTTTGTTTAAATTCCACCAAACGTCTTTTATGCAAATCTAATCATTCCTAGATTTTGTATCCAACATATCTTTTATTACCTTCATTCACTTTGGTGGCAGATACGCTGAATGGACACAAATGTTTCTCTGGATATATTGCCGATCTTATCAAGTCCGTGGCATTTTGCTCTGAAGTGCGGTCAAACAGGGCACACAAAGATTTAATGTCAGAGTTTCCAAGTCCTTTTCCTCGTCAATATGTGTACATTTTGGCTTTGTGATATGTAGAGATTTTGTTTTGGTTTTGCTGGCCATGCTTAAATCTGTTAGAGTATTGTTGTTTCTTACCCACTTTTTGTCTTGGTGGTTCCTCTACATAAAATTTTCTAACCCCCCCCCCCCTCCCCTTTAGTAAGAGTATTTTCAGAATATGCCTTAGCTTATCCTTAGAAAACAGAACTCTAATTTCTTCATTCGTTCTTACATTATCTGAATGCACATAGACCACGGTTTATGACCAAATATTTGATGAAGAGGTGTGTGATCATGCACCAGTAATGTTGTCCAATCGTAATCTCTTTTCATTTCCTTAATATTTTTGTTGTACAAAACATGTATAGTTGATTGAACGTACTGCAGTAACAAGCAGTCACCTTTCATTTTGTGTTGCACACCTAGATAGGTATTCAATGCAATTCTGCTAAATGTCAACTTTCAAAATCTTCCCAATCTTTTTTTTTTTTTTTTTTATGCAATATGTGAAGGTTGAAGGATTGATAACACTTTGGGCATATTACTCGAAATTTCAAAACATTGGATAGACTGAAACTTGAAACGATTCTCACGGAGATGCTAAGGCGTATGACAGCCTCAAACATTCCTGAACAACTTTTATCACTTTTAAAGCATAATTTGAATACTGTAAACCACTTAATTTTCGCGATGACCTAATTTTTCATGAATTTCGCGAATCGCCTACAATACGCCAAAAATAGGTCCCCGCTAACAATTCCAGTAAGATCTAGACATATTGAAATCTATAGTGAGATCCCACCCGCCGCTGAAAATTAGAACCCACAAATTATTCCAAAACTTCAAGCTTTGACCTAAATCGTGTAAATATTGAGTCCACGAAAATATAAGTCGTTTACAGTGATTTATATCTGTAACACTGTTGTACACCATTACCAGGTCCTCTAGGCTATTTGCGGGCAACAGGTAGTCAATTAATGACAGTGCAACTGCAGTAGTTGTGACATAAGTTGTTTTTTGATGAGCGAAAACCCCCGCATTGTTGATGTAACGCTCGGTCGCAGCGAGGTAAACTCGCGCAAGATCCTTGCGTGGAGGAAAACTAACAAAGTTGAAATGTTTGGCTATTGTGCTAACAGGCCACATGTCCTCTTGCATCTGGGAGAACCCTTGTGTTTCCCTGTCGCCGTAAAGTTTGCAGGCAGATGGCGAAGGAAGCACATTTGACAGCGTTAGTCGTCGAGCATCATCAAGCTGAACAATGGCACGGTGTTGTACCTGCAAGAGGTGAGACAGGTTCCTGGCACTGGTCTGCATACTCAGGGAGGAGAACTCGATAAGCAGGGTGAGTGTCGAAGGAAAGCATGCGCATTGGTCTTGGGGATAAAAGGGAAACAACGATATGAATTATGCGCCTTCCTTTACACAACAGGAAAGACTCGTTTGCCAGAAGGCAGCTTTTGCAGCGGGTGCCAAGCACACCCTGGTCAGAGACACTTTATTTTTAGAGAAAGAATGGAACGAAGGTTTATTTATTTCTTCACCCCATGCAATGTGAGCGTGGCCAAAGGAGATCCTGCACAGCCGCCCGAAACTGCGTCGTCGAACGGGTCCTCTCTATTAACCCAGAATGTGTTTTATCGTCCGAATTCCACAAAAACCGTCAACAATTTACAGTCGTAGCTCGTTAATATGGATACCCCTGCTATGTGGACACCATTTTCGGAGCCAAACGGGAAAAATATGTGCATTCTTAGTCGTTATTATGGACAACTGACATTGTGGCCGATTTTTGGTGGATCGAAGGTGTCCATACCTAGCAAGACATTGCTGTATCTGTAACATTTCCCAGCTACAAAAACCGACATCAACAAGCGCTACATCCACCAGAGTAATACTATGAAGTGATGCAATTAGGGGAACCATATGAAAAACTCTAAAGAAGAAATTCTCTGGCAGGATTTGACCCCACAACCATGTGATTGTGAGGCTAAGTGCTTCACTGACTTAACTATAGGAGAAATGTTTTTTCTTTATTGTTAATGAAACACACATTAGGACTAAAACGTCACATGCCCTGCTCAGTGCCATCGGAAAAAAGAAAGGAAAAGAGACTGAACTATCAGTAGGAGCGTCCTAACCTCCATATGAGGTTGGCGTAAATCACCCTTCAAACATCCCTTTTGAAAGTCCAAACATCCCCTTGAAAATCACACGTAATACTGGTATAGGAGCGTTGCTTTCTGCATCGAACTCCCATGGCGGGGACACTCAACATAGCAAGCTACGCCCCCCCCCCCCCGCCCCGCCTGCGCCCCGTGTTTTTGCGGTTGGATTGCACCGGTTTGGAGCACATAGCTCGCGTTGCAAGGCTGGCAGACCGCTAAGCCAGCATACATGCACAAAAATACACAACAAAAAAGCAGTTATAAAAAAAAAGGCAAAAGCAAAAAAAAAAAGTGCAAAACAACTGTTAAAAAAAAAAAAAAAAGTGGAGGATGGCACAAGCAGGGGTAGGGGCACGAGCGCACGTAGGAGTGCAGGAGTGTTCAGCTGTTGGAACGGTAGCCCGGAACACTGCGTAGCGCTGCGCGACTCCTGAGCCCCAAAAATAAAATAAGCGAGAAAAAAAAAGAAAAGTCTTTCTTAAGTTGAAACTGCGCTTTGAATGCCTTAACTTAGTTTACCTTTTCCTTTTCGCCTTTATTACTTTACCCGTTTTTTTTTTTTTTGCTGCCTGAATTTAGTGGTTTCTTTTTTGTTGCTTGCTTTCGCAAACACCGTGGAGAAAACGCACCTGTGTTTGTGATCTTCTACCAACTAAGTTCTCCTGTATTTAGCGGCCTTAGAGGCTCTATTTGGTAAGGTCCCGTTTGTCGCGGCCTTCAGTATTAGCAGAGACGTTGCAGAAATTTCAACTGGAGCTTAAATTGACATATTTTTGTATATCAAATTATAGATATATCAAACTATTTTACGATCCCCTTTGAATTCAATATATCCGGGTTCGACTGTATATGCACCCGGTCAGCGCAAGGAAACAAAGCTTTGTGTGGTTTTTTGAACACCGTTCTCTTCGGGTCCGAGGATTGTTAACCTAGTGGCACGTGGCACCTAATCGAAAACCCTATTGGGTGCCACGTGACTCGGAACTTGAAGTGATTTTGTTGGTATACCAATTCCAAAACTATGAAACCCCATTTATACCACTTCGTGCGGGAGCCCTGAGGTAGTGGTCTCTCTCGCGTTCCTCGGCAGGGCTGATCGACTACAACTTCCAGTGCTTCCGGCAAGCTATCCACGAGGTCTTCGAAGTCCAGTGCCGGGTCTCGCAGGCAGCCGGAACCCCGGGCTACAACTCCGTCGACCTCAACCTGAGCAACGGGTACCCAGAGACGCGGTGAACGCAACTCCTCGACCCCACCCTCGTGTACATAGCAGCCCGCTCCAGCCGAGAGTGTCGACGCCGCGGACACAAGTCGGAGCCCCGTTAGCTTTTTTTAGTGCGTTTGCCGCTTCACCCCCGTCTTGCGGAGGGCCAGACGGTCGAACCCACTTCTGGTTACTAGAAAACAGAGCTTTAAAAGACGTGTTTTACGAGAATGGATAGTATCTTTGCCCCACCTTATTTAATTGAAGGGAAAGAGTGGAATTGTGACGATTGTGAGGCTTGCAAATAAAGCGTGTGTTGGAGTGAGATCTGGTACCTCTGTCCTGCGGGAGATGCAGCCAGCATGTCCGTTCAGTGCCTCGGTTTGCTGTGGATGTCTCTGCAGCGGCTCTCATTAATGATATTAGACCACCATTCCTTTATTAAACGGGCATTCGAAAAACAACTCTGCCTGGCAGCAAATCTGTGCCTTTTGGTTCGACAGGTACGGACTGTACCGCAGAAGCCTCGAGTGATTGCACATCAGTGTCGCGATTGTGCTTTTGTTGTACAGTCCCGAAGGACCCGGGCGAATATAGTGTTTCTCTTGTGGCGAAAACGACGCCCATATAGCTGTACAACAACGAAAATGGGAGAGCAGCGAAACGCAAACCCGAGCTGTGGCGGGAAGAACGGAATCGAGGGCGGCTCCTGAGAAGCTACTTGCTGATCGCCTGAAGTGTGAACGTCTACGGTCATACGTCGCTAGTTGGTCGCGCGACCGGTGAGATTTGCAAGTGCGAAGGCGACTTTAGACAGTGTGCCTTGCCCGAAGGAGTTTGTTTTGTACATAGTGCATTTGAGTCGTACATAGCGCCAAAGGCTGGCTCGCTTCATTTTGAGGTGTGATTGTCGGTGGTATAAGGGATCTTCACACGGGGAGAAGTCCCTTGTTTGCTCTTCGGGATGCACAGCACACGATAATGTCTCGCTTTTGCGTGGAGCTGCGCCGACGTTTATGGGGATGGCAGAGCTTTTGCTTGGGCTGCACAAACGCTCTCTGCCTCAGTGTGGAGCAGGGTGTAAGATAGACAGGTGGGGAAACGGCCCATAGAGGCCTACTGGTAGCGCCGTGACCGGATTGTGTACTCGTCTGCTTGCGGGTAACCCTCGATTTGCGACAGATGGCGCTGCGGCGAGAAGAAAAAACTTTCCGTCAGTTTAGCCGGTCGCCACCGGTCGCCCCACTTGGTCGGCCACCCGGAGTGAGAGTTCGCGGTGCTCCACATAGATGGCGCCACAGGAAAAGAGAAACCCGGGGGATACACAATCGGTCGCTCATTTGGCTCTCGTTTCCCCACCTGTCTATCTTACACCCTGGTGTGGAGTCTCTTTCCAATGAGGCAGTATGTCGTTTGCATGTCTGGCAACTTTATAGATCTTGCTCGGCAAGATGCCGGCGGTGGCATTGTGATTGCCCAACTAGTGGCTTGCGCTGTTGCGCTGTGTCGTCAGGCACCCGAAAAGTCTTCAATATTCGTCAATACCGTGCTCGCAATCCGCTTCTCGTACAACTGGTTCTTGATTCCACATACTTTGTATTGCACTTACCCACTCGAGGAGCATCTTTCTTTTAGCAGGAGGCAGTTTGTAGTCTTCTGCATCCAACAGCACTGCTGCCGTAATCGCGTATCGCCGTTTCACGTACGCCTCCATTTTTCTACTCGGCGCGCACCAGGCCCCGTTGTTGAGAGTGCGACCGCTGAATGCGTCTGACAACACTGACATCCCTCTCGGCTCCCCGCCGTTCGTGTAAATGCTCGAATCGGGAGGGAGTCTTGCTGGTCCTGCCGATCGCTGACGTCAAGCATGTCCCTCCCCGAAAAGCATTTCTCGTGCGAATGCTCCTATAACCGCTTACGACTTGGTGGTTGCCATGGCAACCAAAGTCTTCCATAGCAACAATGAAATGTGGCAGTAGAGTTCAAGGTGCTCTATTGCAGTCAGTTGCACTCGAATGCAACTGAGCCAGCATTTAGCACGTATCGTCCAAGTTTGTTTAGATGCAATATGATCTTACCTTTCGGAGGGTGGTTAAAGGACCAAATACTTGTGTTAAAGGGCCACTGACAACCACAGCATCAATACTTATCGCGGAGTGCAAGTTTGTCTGCTTTTGCAGGCGTTAGGAGTGAATGTTGAATGCCAATGGCTCTGACCACTGAAGGATGGTGGGTAGACTTCAAGACAGCTTGCTTTGGTGTCAACCCACCATTCTTCCAACAGAGCCAATCTAAGCTCATCATTCTAATGTGTACTCCAATCCCTGTGCAAGAAGCAGATGCTTCTTTGCAAAAAAGAAAACATTCCTTAGTATGAGGCAGAATTCATCAGAAATCAATGTCTCTCTCCCCCCCTCCTAGAGCCATGCTCCTTCCTTTTTCTACACAATGCCATACACAAAGAAATTTTGGAAAATTTAGGATGTCGCAATTTGCATAATTTCCCGTCTGCAACAATAAAAGAAATATAGTATATTGATCTTGGGTGGTAAGTGGCCCTTTGGGGCTCCACTGAGCAATTAGAAAAATATATTTCAAGTAATTCTAACATATGCAAACCTAAATCTACAGGGTGAAACAAGGAGACGGCAGGCTCTTTAAATCGACCGGAAAATTCGGTTTTTAACCTATCGCGCTACGACTTTGTGCAGCGTTGTCCACAGATGGTGCATTTTTTTCGTAAAATTTGCAAAGAACGAACTTACCTGAGGAAAAAGTAAAGAAAGAAAAAGGCTTAGCTCCTATGGAAACGCAGCGACGCCACCGGTCTGCAAACAACACGGCGCCGTTTCGCACGGGAGACAAGAGATGGCGCAACGAACGCCGCCAACGAACGAGCATACGGCGCCGAGAGCCGGCACTTTAGCAGACGATCCTTTCGACTCAAAAGCGGCTCGCGTTCCGCAGGGCGGCGACAGTCACAGAAACAAAACAGGCACGGTAACAACAAGGAACTGCAGTTCCTTGTCTGCTAAACACGATGGCTCTCGGCGTCGTCTGCTCGTTCGTTGGCGGCAGTTGGCGTCGCGACCGCTTGCGCCATCTCTTGTCTCCCGTGCGAAACGGCGCCGTGTTGTTTGCAGACCGGTGGCGTCACTGCGTTTCCATAGGAGCTAAGCCTTTTTCTTTCTTTACTTTTTCTCAGGTAAGTTCGTTCTTTGCAAATTTTACGAAAAAAATGCACCATCTGTGGGCAACGCTGCACAAAGTCGTAGCGCGATAGGTTAAGAAACCGAATTTTCCGGTCGATTTAAAGAGCCTGCCGCCTCCTTGTTTCACCCGGTAAAACATAAGGGCAGTTGAGGCCAAAGCAATTGAAACAATTGCCTAAACTTGAATGAAAACAATATGTAGTATGAGTACTGTTAATCATAAAAGCATCCTGTGCCGCACACTTCTTTGCTAAAGCTCATCATTTGAGACAATCTTCGAGGCTTCCAACATTCCACTACGCATCAGTGACGTCGGTACCATGGTGCGACAGCAGTTTTCGGTAGAACCAAAAAGAGCCACAAATTCGTTGCTTTTTGAAATAGGTATGTTTACTTGAAACATGAAGTGTACATCCATACAGAAAATAACACTTAAATTTATTGCACTCTCCAACATGATCAAAGATCACCCCTGCCACCATGAGGGGGATAAAAATAATGCATCCGTGGCACTAGAATGCTTTGCACTTGGATCAAAATATATATGTGCATAAACTCTTAATTGCTGCACAGAAACAAAGGTATATAAACTAACAGATATATCATTTTTTTTTTTTATGAAATATAGTACTTCTTTGTAACTCCAAAGAAATTTAAAAAATCCACAAGACGAGGCACATCAGAGCAATGTCGGTTGTGAATATTTCCACGACCTATGGAGACTCAGCGGTTCTGCTTCCGGTTCACTGGCACAGAAACCCTCTCAGACATGAAGGGTTTGTTTAGTTTATGTCTGCAGGACAAATGCATTTTTCCAATCATCAACCCTACTCAAACCAAATACTCAATCACAACCTAAACGAAAAGGGAAACTGGGCTCACTGACATGAAAAATTTTCCAAGTCCATACTACAATAGCAGTGTACTATATGATAACCATTGTGTCTGAGGGTAACCTTGATGCCAAACGCCCTACGCTAACTACGGAATTCTTTTTTCCTACTTTAGTGATATTTGCTGTAAAATTAAATTTAAAAAAAACAACAACAAAAAACGAAGCTGCCAGTTTTCTATGATTTTATCTACTGAACCAAGTATGGCAGTCTTTAGACAGCTACCGGAAACACTGCACACCTTTAGTTTCTGTAAGGTGCATCTTCTGTACTTCTAAAGAAGTTCTGGTCACAACACACTCGGGAATGGATCTCAAGCACCTAAGTTCATTTTCCACCCAGTAAAAGTGAACCTGTAACGCTCAACCAACTTAAAAACGGCAGCCTCACCCCCAGAAAGGGGCAGCGACTGTGACGTATACCTCTTCAGAAATGCACACGCACGTTCGCACAATAACGGCATTCTTTGTCAAATGAGTGCGAGCAGCTGGGGCTAGAGCTGGAGGTGGAGCAATGTAATGAGCATGCCCCGTCAGCCAGTATCACAACCGCAGAACACGCTTCGCCCCGTGTCCTACACTCCGCTTTCACCTTGCGCCGAACCTCCCGAGGCGGCTACGAGCCATTGAAGCCAATCTAAGGCCGCGAGGAGTCACGCAGCAGCGGGATTGGCTGGGGTGCCTCAAAGTCGTCCGTCGGAAGGTGAAACGGATCGTAGCAAATACCTGTCAACCGAAAATTTTGGAACTCTGTTCCCAACGCGAACAAACTATGGCAAAGTATGCCACCCTAACCAACGCCTTCCAGAGAACGCAGGCTGCAGTGTCGGATTTTTATGCAACCTGCCGGAGGTAGGCGCTGAAGCCCGAACCGAACGCAGTTGCTGCGTTGAGATTCGGCCAGAACCCGCGTGCTTCACCGACCAAACGTCCAATCTGTGCTCCGCACCGACTGACGCTTGCGAGGCGACGTAAAAATCCAAACAACACGGCCCAGTCGCCTAAAACGTCGCCCAAACCCTTGTGGCGGCGAGGCACAATGGACCGACCCCAGGACGTAACGGAATGAATGTGGCGTAAAACCGACAACGACGAGCCACCTCCTCAATCAACCCTCCAACTCAGCCGGCGACGCGTGGAAGGCTGGCAATCCGGCCGGAACGGACGGCTGCGGATCGGAGAGCGGGCCTCCGCGTCAGCCCTTGGTGGCGTGCTGCTGTTGCTGCTGCGCCGTGGCAGAGCCTGGCGAGGAAGTTGTGGAGCACCTGGTGCCACAGGCTGGGTTGTCCAGGTACGCCGGGTGCCGGCCGTGGCGGGATCTCCACCGCCGTGCTCCGGGGAAGCAGGTGGAGCAGCGCCGAGCTCGTGCTCCGGTCGTGTCTCGCCAAACACGACCATCGTGGGAACCTGGGCGGAGAGACAAGAGGAGTCGAGCCGCGGGAACCGGCTCGACGGCAGCGGCAAACCCGGATGACCTTTCCCTTCCTTGTAGATGATGTTGCCGCGAAGGCAAGACATGGTTAGCGTGAACGTGAAATTTGTGCTTTTGTACAACGACGGCTGTTGGTGGGACTTCCAGCTGCATTTGCGGTGTCGGCGCTAGCCAGGCAGAAAACATAGTTTAACGTGCACCGCTGTGCAGGGCACTCCGTGAGACCGGGCAAAGCGCACGCACTTGTTCTGGGTTGGCGGCACTGTCTTCTACGGTTGGTGGGAATGCCGCCATACGTCCCTCACCGTAGAATTTGATTTGCATGTACCTCGGATGTGCAGCAACCCACCGCTCGTAAAGGTACATGCGTGAATTTAGTCTTGGGCAGGGGTGGTGATTCATGCATGCAGTGTGTTAACCACAAGGCTGTAAGGTGTGTGGGCAAGTAGTAAATAAGAAGTGAATACGCATGAAAGTGGGTCTTGTACAACATGCAATGACAACTATCACCGTCGCTTCTCCGCACGTTGCGGCAAAAAGCTGTGGACTTTTAGATTTCACCACGATGAGGAGTTGTAGTAAATTAGTGAGCACAAGAAATTTTAACGCTCTGTTCAAAGCCCCGAATAAGCGCTTCCCACCACACTCGTAGTTTATGTGGCAGTTATTCAACTCTAGGAGAAAAACGGTAAAACTGGAAATTGCTTGTTTGTGCTAACTGTGCCGTAGTGTTTACCTGTACGTATGAAGGGACTCAAACTCTAAATCTTTCTCCCATTTGAAAATTGACCGCATCTCCACGTGGTGAATGATGTTGGTTGGGGCGAAGCTCTGGTGGTGCTTGTCTGCGTAGACGCTGAGCCGCAGCATGCCGAGCCTTTCGTTCATTTTCATCCATGTCAGAAAGAGAATGTGTGGTATGGAACGTGGTTATATACGCATTTGAGCATTTGACCGCAGCGCCCTCTCGTCTATAAACGTTGAGCCAATGCATGCAAAATTTAACGCAATTATATACGCATTTGGCCGCAGCGCCCTCTCCTGTATAGACGTTGAGCGGCTACATGCAACGTTTCATCCATGACAGAAACCCCAGGTCTTGAGTTACTACCACATCTCGGAGCCCCCTACTCGTCCTGTCGCTGCGCAAACAGATTTCAACATTTTTTTTCATCTGTTTCTTTTTTCTTTTCCCTACACGAGCACGTGAGCTCACGCCGTAATTTTTTTATCATTTTTTTTTTCTTTTTGTTTTACTACTCTGAGCACGTGATCTCAGGAGCAGAAGCACGAGCACCCGACCCCGGCCTATGGCGGACGGACATACAGACATGGCTAGCCCCTAAGGAGCCGTCGCCCTAAAAGGGAAGGCAGAAAAAACAAAACAACTAAGGTGTTGCTTGACGAGCCTTTGCCTCCCCTCAGCAGCAGCAAGAATTAACAACAAAACAAACGAAGTTTGCATCTCAGCAAGGACCTCAAGATAGTAAAATTATACAATCAATTTACAACTTAACCAGAATGCACATTTTTCACACTCTCACATGGAATGTTTATATTCAGTTCACTATAACAATTTAATAAAAGACAAGGAAGGGTATTTTTAACATTTAATCACCACAACATGTTCTGGAGTGAGGCACTAACTAAGTGTCCATACAGGGAGTGTTGTAAACAATTTCCCTAAACAAAGGGGTGGAAATCGATAGGAGCAGATTATCATTGTATTTGCAAGACGTTTTATTATATGTAACAGCTAATTTACCACTATAATAATTAGGGATTTGTACCGTATTGAGTTTATTAAAAAGTGGTCTAGTGTCACTATGGTAGGCAGCATGATATATAATACAAATGACTTTTCTAGAGGATATGGATTTGTTGGATATTCGTTGAGGTTCTATTACCCCACACTAAAAAGCATTAAATTGCACGAAAAAGAGTTGTAAATGAGTTTCAGAACTGAACCGGGTATTATGTATCTAAATTTGTACATGACACCGACTGCCCTCGAAAGTTTCTTACATGTATGTTGAACCATTTTGTCCCAAGCCATATTCTGGTTAAAGATTACCCCTAGAACTTTTACGTTATCTAATACAGTCTACTCTCATTATTTCAAACTCTGTTAATTCAAACTTGCAGATAATTCAGACTTGTGTTTGTAGGTTATCAATAACCCTAAGCGAATAAAATAAAGCATCGTCAACACATATAAAACTAGGGCACCGGCTCAGAACCAATAAGAAACTAGAATTATGCTCACCACCGAGCACCTCTTTATGAGCCAGGTCTATTTGTAGAGGTGTCACTGTCGGAGCTAAAATTATAGGATGCGACATCCTCCTCTGACCCCTCACTACTTGCATCATCCACAAATTCTGCAGCCAACGCAGCTGAATTGCGCGACTGACGACGCCTTTTTGGATGTGTCGGACGCGCGCATGTGGCCATTTCTGACAAGATTTGGTTCCGTTTCGCGTCAGTGATTTATTGCTGATAATGCGACACTTCAAGGGAAAAAGAAAACCTACACAGAAACTGAAACTAAAGTTCTTCAGATCTCCCCACGATGGCGCAACATGTTCCAGTGCGCCGATTTAGAACTTTAGCAGCATATTTGATCTGTCGATCACACGTGATCTATGGCCTATAGGCACGGTAAGGAAGGAGTTAATGTTGCCTTCGGGTGACCTTCTGAAAGCTTGTAACGCAGAATTCGTTCTAGGGCTGGTTTCAGTCTATGGTCGGGGACAAGCCAAGAACTTGGTGGTACATGTGCGTCAAAGGGATCCTATCACTCCGTCAGCCGATCACTTCCACTCGCCTCCCAACGGCACTGACGTCATGACTTGACGAACCATCGCCCATTCCGGTGACATAAGCGTGTGACCCGTAGCGGTATTCCGCTAAATTCGGCAGAAAGTCGGCCCGCAAAATGTAGCCGACGATGACACGGCACGGCAACACTACGGCGACGCCAATCCCAACTTCTCCTCCTTAAAATGCGTTCCGCATTAAAAGACAGAGACACGAAACGAGCACTCGCCTCGATGCAGCTCAGGTTGGGTATGGTGTCGGGCAGGTGCACCTGGAGCGGGGTGTACACCTCGTTGCGGCCGATCCCCTTGCCGGAGCACGTCACCCCAGCAGCACGTCCCAGCCCACGGGCGCCACGGGCACGAAGCCCGCCAGCTGCTTGGAGCGGCTCGTGAGGAACGGCAGGCTCAGGCGCCCGCTCAGGCTCGGGCTCACAATCACCGGGTTGTGGAGGTGCAGCGCCGACAACAGCCCCGCCACAAACTCCACCGGGTCCTCAATCTTGCCCGGAGGGGAGTTGCCAAAGCCTGCCCGGAAACGGGATGTGACGGAGTTACGTGGGGGAATTTAGATGGTGCACATGCCGTCTTTGTGGTGCGACCGACTTGAGCTTCGGTGAAAACGCTCTCCCGTGCCGGCAAGGCTCCTGCCAACAAGTAACGTCGTTGCTTGTTGTATGTTGCGTGTTCTATGTTACAAAATGAACTGTCCCTGAAAAAAATACAGAACATTTTCGGCGCAATACTTACGTAGCAAACATAATCTTGAGCTCGGAGAAATTATGAAAGATGCGTCTATATCGAGACATTGGCCTCAAAAGAGAAGTATGTGTCGAAATCGTAAATATAAGTTCCCCAAGATAAATAGTGTACTTATACTTTTTTTTTTTGAGGGGGGGGGGGGTATTTTTTATAACGTATGTGTCCTATGTAAGCACTTGAAAAAGTATTTTCGGGTGGAGCTCACTGTCCCTTTAAGTCTTCTCCAAATTGAAGCAACAAGTATCTGCGTGAGCAGCCGACTGCGGCTCGAGTTGGCTCCATCGGACTTGGTTCACGATTGACTCTAGACTCCGAGGGTTGCCTCGAAGAAATCCTGAGATCCTCCCACACACACTCTTGATGCCAAATAGGTTGCGAGTTTATCCATGCTGTCGAATGGGCCAATTCGAAATAATACACTGGACACTTTAGTCAAGATGAGAGAGACTGCAAGCATGGCTCACTCACTTTCAAAATGTGTCATAGCTAGACAAGTACTTGACCTCTCACTTGTCTTAGATCGTTAGTGCAAGTTGGATAAAAGAAAGAATTTGGGCCCTTAGGAAACCCGGTTTGAGAACCCTCCCTATAATCACTAAAAGCTCAAGAAATGCGAGGTGTGTGAGTACCATTCAGGTGATCCAGTGTTGGGAAGTACTTTTACTGTACTACTTCGAATAGGTTTAGAAAACTTGAACTTTACTTGAAGTACATTCTCAGAGTATGTACTTGTACTTTATTTAAAATATTTTTTCTGGTACTTTCGAGGAAAGTACAACTTCCGACTTTAAAATACATTCTTCAAATTCAAAATAAAAAAAAAATGGTGTATCGTCACGTGAAAATGCACTACCGTCTTTCGAGACATAATTTGGTCACTTCTCCGAATGGAGTAGTGGTGGCTATGAGACCGATACAAATAGGTGCCCTATAAGTTGGTCGCGTTAAATAGTTTGTTTGTGAGAGTAAAACAACTCTGTGGGAACTTCACTTTATCCAATATCTGCCGCCATTTCCGAAAATAACTGATGCATCCCCAATCACCCTAAAACAATATATACCAGTTAAAAAAAAAAAAAAAAGACACTGCATAGGGGAATTAAAGGACATCATGGTAGACTGTGTTAAAAAGTACTGTACTTTACTTTGAAAGTACATTGTATTTATAGTACTTTACTTCCAAGTACATCGCGCCTGGCGTACTTACTACTTCACTTAAAGTACATAACCTCTATATTACTTTGTACTTCACCTCAAGTTCTCTTTAGATGTACTTTTACCCAACACTGATCTAATAATCACTCCAAAGCCAACAAGACTGTGGCATTAGGCAATAATAACGCCCTAAAACAATTCATAAAAACAGAGGCGGGTATATAATAAGCCACACCCCACGCTTCTTAGGCTGCGGGCGAACGTAGGGTGCCAATGTAGCCAGTGTGATGCAATTGCGAGTGCCTGCACGTAGCAAATCGAAAAATTGGCAGGAAGTGTTGGGCCTACGCCAGATCTACAGCTCTTGGGTGGCGTGATAAGTGCGACGCAAGTGCAGAGCGGAGGAATCAACGCCACGAGCGCGCTTCGCCATTTGGTTTCGATTTTGAAGCCGTGTACGAGGATGCCATTTCTAACCCCGTAATGTGATGTCTCGTTAATATGAACACCTCCGTTCCCGTAACGAATTGTCCATAATGTTAGTTGTCCAAAATTGCGAGACAAAAATGCATGTCTTTTCCCAGTTTGTCCCGAAAGTAGTGTCCATATAGAGGGTATCCATATTAACAAGGTCCATATTAACGAGACATGACTGTATCACCCATTACGAATTTCTTAATAAAAATTTCACGTCACGGCTGGAGTATAACTAGATCATTTGCTCCAACTACAGTAACACCCACAAAAATAAAAATGTAGAAATTTAGTCAGAACTATTTAGTTAATTAGCTAGCTAATTAACCCATTTCACATTTTTAGTTTGGCGCCTAACTTAGCACCAGTGTACACGCAGTTTCCTCTTTTTAAAAAGTCTGGTCCTTCTAAAAAAAAAATGTAGCGTAACCAAGTGCCTTGGAAAAAGCTCACAGAGTTTTTTCGTAGCAAAAATAAACTATGCATCGCCGAATACTCGGTTTCCACTCAAATGTAGTGTCGGCGGTCGGGAACAGAGCCAAAGTTTTAAAGTTCGCCACTATCCGACTAAAAACGTTGCAAGCAATCTTTGGAAAGTTTAGTCGAAAAGATGGGACTCGTTCCCGGTAGCAGATGACGTTTGTTTCTACTCATTCGTGGGCTTCGTCGGCCTGGTTAGTTCCGGTCTGTTCCGGGACTTTGGCATCCGGTCCCAACTAGAGCTGCTAAATAGGCTACACTTCAGAGCAGCGGCGCTTGAGCCATCCGAATGCTCGAGATCGTCACCGGATATCCGAATCTTTGTCCGAAATCGCAGACGACAGTTTTCTGTCCTCCAGAAATGTTATAACAGCTTGCGACGGAGCGAGACAACGTCGCACTAGTTTTCCGACGCCATACCTAAAGCCGAGGAGGTCACGTCTTCAGACCGTGACAGTCGCCAACTGCACCCTCTCCGCACTAAGTGCCGAAAGGGGGTGGCAGTTGGGGAAAGGAGCACCAATACTCTAAGCGTAGCTTACCTATGGCTCTGGTCTCGACCACCACAGCCATTGACAAGGCGATAACGGCAGGGAGGAACTCAGCGTCCTGTGCGCCTCGAGCGCGCGCGCGCAGCCAAAGCGTGGGGAAGGCTAGGAGCGTCCGCAGGATGCCGGGGGCTCGAAAGACGCGCCCTGCCGTCCTCGTTCTGTCGGCGACTACAGTGCTGGTTTTGAACAGAACCAAGCGTTCGGGCGACGCCTGCCGTCATGTCCTGAGAGATGCCACACCCTGGAAAGATGACCCGCTCCCTATTTTTGTTACAATTTGCTATTTTTTTTTTAAACACCAAAAGATAGTTTATTTTTATTAATTGCAGGGCCTTGACCAACAATGACTTCGATAAAAATTGTGTCACTTAGCCACGACGGGAGATAAGCGAGCGTTGCCGAATGGGAAAAACAGTCGTCTCTTGGCACGCCTCCCTCGAGTTTCACGTGTCACAAAACCTAAAACTAGCATTTTTTACACTTTTCTTTTTTACTTGCACGCTGAAAGTTGGCTTACTCCTTTTCGCCCGATTTGCTTTTGATTTTAAACGGGCCATCTCTCGAGATAATATGGTAGTTTATTTTTGTAACAAAGAAAAAAGCTCTGCAGCCATTTTTTTTCCGGATGCCCGGTACGTATGCACGTACAAAGGCGGCAATGCAAGTGCTGACCTGGCATGTCTATGGCCACGGCCCGGTAGCCCAGGCGGGAGAGCACGCCCAGGGTACCCAAGGTCTGCCAAGTCTCCGACTTGAACGCCTGGCCGTGCAGCAGGAGCACGCTCACGTAGGGGCTCTCCTCCTCGGGCCTCACCTCCCTGTAGAACACCTTGAGGCCCTGCACCGACGGCGAGGGAAGAAGACAAAGAACAGGGGTCGTTGAGCGCGGCAGGAGCTCGGTCGTGATTATGGTGCCTCCATGGAGGTAGGAAGCTTCTGGAGGTGACACGAGGACACCAGAGGTGACGCCAAAAGTGTGGAGGGATGCACCCCCAACAATGACTGAAACCAAGAGAAGCTATTGGATGAAAAGGAGAGCCGGCTGAACAGCTGTTTTGGCGACCCTTAGGGCCCCCTAGGGTGACCAGAACCGCCTGTTGAGTCAGCTCTCCTTTCCGTCCAATAGCGTCTCTTGGTTTTGGTCATTGTTGGGGGCATGCCCCTTCACACTTCAGGCTTCACCTCTGGGCATTCATGTCACCTCCAGAAGCTTCCTAGCTCCATGGTCGCAGAAGTTGCAGCCGTACACGCTCCGGCAATCTGGAAAAGATGCTCGGAGCACGTGGCCGAGACGGTAGTGGGCAGATTCGAGGCGTGCGAATTGGACGGTTCCGTATTGCTCAGAGTGGAAGGAAACTTGAGAATGCAGCCGAACCAACCTGGTGGGCACTGACAAAGGCCTTTCTGTCCCCCAAAGCGACGTGAAACTGCCCAAAGCACAAGCGGCGTCCCCACCCCAACTGTAATTTCGGCCGCGCACTCCGAGCAGGCCTTTCAGGACGGTGGAGACTGTACTCGCAGCACCTTTGCACAGCCTCCGATCGGCCACACATTTTATTAGATGCCCAATTAGTATCTACGCACAAAAAGGAAGCCTCCGTCGGATTGCGGGCACCTCGGCCAAGATTCGAATTCACCTCCCGGGGATCCGTAGGCTAGTGCCTCGCCCCAAAGTCGCCGAGGCGGCTCAGTGGCGGGGAGTAAAAAGGACGTCATCCTAGAGGGGGCAAGCCAGTGAACTCACATTAACGGAGACCTCTCCGGTGGTGGGCGTCACGCTGGTGGCATCCAAGATGATGTTGGAGGGCACCTCCAACTTCTTGTAGTTGAAAGACCGCCACGAGCTCTGAATGTCGGCCAGGGACGGGTCTACGGGGCTCCTCCGTCGGGACGCTCGGCTTTCTTCTAGCAATCCGACGAAAATTTCGTAAAAAAGGAAGCCCAATAGAAACACAACCACAAGGACGAGACGACCTAGCGGGAAGACAGGCACAGGAAGCGTCTCGCTTTCGTTTCCATGCAGGCATTCAAGGTCACGTTTGAAGACACACTCACAAACACTGAAGGCCCGTTCACACACTTGCAACCGACTACGACCGACTAAGACAAGACCGGTTTCCAGGTCCCTTACGGCAGCTTACGACCAGCTGCACGGAAATGCAGCTGGTTTTAAGCCGTCGTAAGGGGCTTAAAACCGGCCTTGTCTTAGTTGGTCGTAGTTGAACGCAAGTCTGTGTATGGGCCTTGAAGGGTGACATTCAGATTCACAATGAACAACATGTCCGACGGTTTGGTTGAGCACCCCTAAGTTCCAAAGAACATCATATGTTATGGGTAAAAGAAAAGGCTTAAAATGAAAGGGGGCTTGTGTTTTTACTTAATGAGGCATACTATACACCTCACATCCTATATGACTTCTTTTCTCTTAGAAGACAAAAACACTGATTAGGAATTACAGTCATGTCTCATTAAAGGGTAGCTAAAGAGGTTCTAGGCAAAAACGAGTTAGACGGGAATTCTAGAGTACTTTTATCCCGTAAATCTGAATATCACATTCATATTCCCCAAAGATGTAACTAAATCTAGGAAACACAAGAAAAACCTCCAAGCAGTCATTACGTCATGGAAGGATCTTTCGGCTGCCAAGCGCTTGTCGCTTGTGCGGGCAGCGTGATCAATTGCGAGCTTACCCGGTATGTTCCCCCGCACTGACGCCAGCCGTCAACGTCTTTTTCTGACCTTTCTGAAAATAGCGAGAGTGCAGGTGCATAGCTTTGATATGCGTTTGAAGATGCAAGAGAGCAGAGATTCCGAAAAATCCTTTTATGACGCAATGCTCTGGGAAGGAGGGGCTGGCAATACTTTCGAAAATGATTTTCTGCATCCTCCTTGCACCAAACCGAAAAATAATCTCGATATTGTTAGGGAAGTGAAGACAAGGACGGGGCAGTGGCACGCACGACCATCTCGTGCCGGCTCGGCCTCCAGTAATCATTCCATCTTTTGTCATCACCTGCCTGTCCTGTTCTTTATGCTGCCGACACCATCATCCTAATAATATTCGTGATCCTGGAGGCCAAATGAAGACGATTTAAGTGTTCTTACTCAAAAACAGAACCGCTTCAGTTTCCCTTTAGAAAGCGTGGTGTAAGGCTGCAAAAACAACAGCCAGAAGGAAGAAGACGCACACACAGGCATGTGTGTGTCCATTTTCTTGTGCTCATTGTTTTAACGTTTTATATCAATACAGACATTTCTGTTCCACCAAGAAATTGTTTGCTAATGCGAGTTGTGCGTAATAATGAGACAAACAAGTAAGTATTATTGCAGCTTGTCCCCGAAAATTTCAACCACATAACAGCTAGGTACCCGTATTAACAGGGTTCTTATTAATGAGACATGACCGTACGTAGTGAAGCATGTAACGTGCCGATCTGTGTAATGCACCTCCCAAAATCACTTTAGCTGAAAATGTCCACTGTGATAACTGGCACTTCCTGGCAGAAAATGGGGTCAGAGGACTCCGAGGATCAAACAATGCGCCGATTAGGAAGGAGACGGAAGAGGCGTCTTAGAACAAATTTGGTTGCAGAAAGATAAGCCACAATAGGAACAAGAGAGACTTTGGGGTAGCCCAATGTAGGCCACTGCAGCTGAATAAAGCCAGCAGGATCTTGCTTTCTTGGTCAAGGGAGTGTCCGCGCCGCTCAAACGCATGCTCATGTACTTTCATACCAGAATCTCCTGAACTGTTGATTTCCTAAAACAGTCCATTAAAACTTAAACAACCACCAACCAGTGCAAGCCACCTGATGCTAATCTTTGAATCGCCAGACTGAGCCTCTACAGCTACCAAATAGAATATCATTTCAAAGGACACTGCTAGAGAGATGCGAAGACAATAATGGTTAAAGAATGTTTCTTTAGACAACACATGTTTAAGGCCTGTGCCATAGAACTCGTATTACACCTTCACAAAACATACAGAAAAAAGAAATACAGTAAATACTTTTTGCAATATATTACTCCCATTTGAAATGAGTGGCTGTGTTCATCTTTTGGGAAAAGTTAACTGTCATGCTGGAGAAAAACATTCGGGCCAAAGCAGAAAGTGACATAAAAACATTACATGGCATCATATGCTGCGTAAAGTGACTCATGAAAAATAAAGTGCAAAAGTAATGCACCTATGTGAAAAAATGTTCCAATTCAGTACTGATTAATGGTAAAAAGCCAGACGATTCCAGAGAGAATACACGAGCACTGGAATGCTTGATTGCTCTAAAGCAATCCGTACAACTGCAGCGAAAACATATGCTAACCACTCTGCATACTCGCTGAACGAAAAAATCTGAACAGTCTAAAGTAGTAACGTCCTACCAAGCATTCTTGACATCCAGAAACCAGCTACAATAGGTGCCTGAGAGCACTAATTGACCTATTCATTAAAACAATATTCCATATGAGGGACTGGAAGCAACCTTGGTTATGTAGTGGGAAATGCTAGAACATCCTCAAATGTTTTGCCAGTGGAAGTGCATGCATTGCACAAGCTGCACAGCTGTCGAAATAGCACATACATACATATGCAGGAAACAGGAAACAGACTGACAGAGCCTGCCTCTGGTACTCGATATGTTGGAGCCAAACAGCTGCTCAAATGCATTTAAACTGACATCAAATTCGAGCACCGGTGAATAAATGCTCCAACTCCAAGCGCAATTTATAACTTTTACTTGTGTTGCGTGGAATAAAGTGATGGAATAATGTTTCAAAGTTGAAACAATTTCATAGGCGCTGTGACAATACTTTGGCGATGCATAATTTAGACTTTAAAAACTGCTAAAAATGAAAATCAATTAGACTGAAAACTATGGTTTTCAAAAAGCATAGGACAGGGTCCTGGCTCGATGCTGAGAGCAGTCTTGGGTATGTTGCTTTTAAAAGGTAATTAGTTACAGTTACAGATAGTCCGTAAAAAATGCATTTAAGTTACAGTTACAGTTACTTAAAAACAGAAGTAGTACGTTCCAGTTCCAGTTACTTCATCACAGTATCTTAGTTACTTTTATGATACTTTAGTTTTTCGTTTTAATCTAAATACCGTAATATTAGGAAAGACAGCCCATCTAAAATCGAAAGCAAATCGGATGAAAATCAGAAACCTAACCTTCAGTGTGCGATCATAAAAAGTAAAAAAAATGCTAAATTTAGACTTTGTGACCTGCGAAACCTGTAATCGCAGGAAGGGGCGGGGCATTGAACTAAAGACGACTGTCTTTTCCAATCAGCAATGTCCAGTTATCTCCCGCCGTGGCTAAGTAACACCATCTCTGCCGAGGTCACCATTGGCAAGGGCCCTGCAATTACAAGTGGGCTATTTTTCCGTGTTTTTAAAGAGACTAAATTGGGCCAAAATTAGGTGGGTTATCTTTCAGGGGTGGGATATCTCTTGGGATTTTACGGTATGAAGACTGATGACAAAACATATTGACTACGATTCACTATTATTTGGAACTCTCAGAAAACCCCAATTTCACTTTTTTATGTACACATTATTATTGTCACACGACTTCCTTGAATCAAAGCGTTGCTGCCAATACAAGATGAACTAAATAATAAATTATTTAGTTCATGTTGTAACGCATCAGCGACTGCTTTTCAAAGATCACTTAACTTCGCCCTTTCGATGCTGAACACAACCCTTGCTAAATAGGCACACAACGAGTGCGCTAAACGGAGTATTCAGGTGAAAAACAAACAAAAGAACTTCCATAATGGTGGTAAAGTTGTTGAGGCTGGAGAACACCGGGACGGCATAACGTCAGTCGTGTAGCTTTCGAAGCCATCCTCCCGTGACGCCTCTTTCTCCATTCTCCTTGCCAATTTCTTTTTCAAATATGAACCACCCGTTACCACTGAATGGTACACAGTTACGTCTACGAACCGAGTGGCACTAGGTTCCACCCTCGTCCTATTCATAGATCGCAGCAGCTGACTGCACCTGCTGCCTTTTATTTGGTCAAATAACAACAATAAATTCAAGCATGATGTCTTTACACTCGGTTACCATCATGTAAGTGGATACCTGCGTTCTAGCAATGTGCGTGACTTCAATCAGCTTGAAAACTGTGTCTTGCACCAATAAAAATTTAAGTACGAATTTTGAATGCCGTATTTTGTGCACGCCCACGTGAAAGGTTTTGTGAACAATCACACAACTTCACATTATGTTTAGGAATGTTTTTAGTGAGCATCACAACCAATATTTAACTATGCAGTTGAGTATGACTATGGTGTTTTATTAACATGTATTGCGACCAACGTTACACCAACTCAATTTGACTTGGCAGGTGCACATATATACCTGGCACAACTGTCGAAGTCATCGAATTTAAAGTGAACGAAACTCCACTCCACTTCGATGAAGTCCAGTCACTGCTGCAACAAAGGGCCGAAACCCATCGTTTGAGCAGCTCGGTAATTCTGGGAAATCTAAGACAGCCGCTTTTATAAGCTCACAACAGGGGCACGCTGGTGAATGAAACTCCCCGTGGAAGGTTTCTGCAGCCGTTCACACTGCAAAGCCCTATCTTGGACTCAGCAACGCCAAGCACTTTTCTTCACACAAAGTGTGCAGCAGCTCCGCTCAACCTTATGTTGTGGTTCATCGTCGCCCACCAGGGTCTCGCACGTCTCGTCAGTCTCGCTTTCAGCCGGATGGAGAAGGTGCAGTTCTACGGCGCGCAAAGCTGGCACATTGCACACCGCGTCCGCTCCTCGAATTTTGTTTGGTAAAAATTTCCGGACCCATGATGGACGCGATGAGCTGATCGCAGCCTGTCATCTGCTCCTCAGGGCCTCGGCGCCTCGCCGCCTCGGCCTTGTCAGCCTCACCTACTCCTCGCAAACGTAAACTATACCGGGAGGAAGTGAGCAAACACTATGGCTGCATTCCACACAACCAACCACCCAACTCACATGTGACAGGGTCACGTGCACCCCACGTGGGTGCAAGTGTAGTTTAAACTTTATATGGCTGGGTATCAAAAAGTCACGTGATGCCCTCCCTCTGCTGGAGAGCGCCGTTGAGGTTTCAGCCTTCTATCGTTCCGTGTCCATGCCTAGCGATGGCGTCCAGAAATGGAAGTCGAAACTCACCCCGAGGTGCTTGCAAAAATTGGAGGAAGAGGACCTCCCGGCTGCGTATAGTTTTTTGCAGTGTTTGCAGCGAGCAGTGAAGTTATCGCCCCTATGCTCGACAAGGTTCAAAGGGCAGTTCATAGCCGGGCCACGGTAACACCTGCTATTTGTCACTCATGACAGCCTCTCGTTTGAGTTATAATGGTTAATTACCATCCAACTATTTTCCTTTTTTCTTGTGACATTCTCTTTTTCTTCCTTTTTCTCTTAAGAGCTCTTTATTCCTCTTTCTCAGTTGACAGAAGATGGAGACACCCATGAACAGACGGGTCCATTACAATGATGGGAAGGGGAGGAGAAGGCTAAACCATTTGGAACTGAATAGAGTGGAAAAGGCCGTTGGTACCAAACAAGATTAAGAAAGGAGTGAACAGAAACAACACAAAGTCGTTTCGGAATGCTATTCCACTTTTCTTTTTAATTTCTTCTATGCAATGCAGAAGAAAAGACACGACCGTAGATTGCAGGCTCATGGCCCCTGGGAAAGGGCAAGTCAACGATAGAAACATTGTTCCGCGTTAAACAGTTCACCGTTAGGTGCCTACGCGTCGCGTGTTTCCGACGGAGCCGTTTATATAGAGGGTTTGGCCATTCATTGGGAAGTATAGGAGGCAAATAAGGAGGTGCCATTGGCCGAAAGCGGGCTGGGCGTGTTGAAGGGAGTCCTAACAAATTCAGATGTGGCCAGCAAGCAGCTGTGAATAATACCATGGCGGTGGCCGCCAGAAACAAAATAAGTGCATCGGAGTAACTCTCGGTGATTGAAAATATGGTGCACTTGATTTGTCGATCACGGTCATGCAAAATCAAAATATAGCAGAACGGTCGTCGTGATCCGTACGCCATGCGCCGAGGGCTGGGAATCTGTCGTCCAAGCGGTCAGACTCCGTCCGAGCAAAACAGAGTTTGAGCGGCACATTCGTTTCTTACATCTATTTGCATGATCATAATCGAAACATCACGTGCACCACATTTTCGACCATGAAGAGTTACTACATTTAACTCTCACGCACTTATTAAGACTTTTCCTCGCTACCACCGCTATGGGATTACTTTCGACTTCTGGTTGGCTAAGAGAGCATGTCAAGCCCTCTTTCCGTGTCTGGTTCACGCCCTGGCTTTGCCCGCCCCTCCCACTGACCAAACTCTCTCTATGTACAGCTTTGGTTTCCGAGAGATGGCTCTGTTGATTGGCTGAAGAGGCGTGGGTGTTCGATGAGGCCGGAAAGGGTGAAGACGGGGCAAGAGAGCCATGCACTAAAAGGTTGAAATAAAGCAAATGCTATAGGCACTTCTCTGCACAATGAAAAAGAAAAACAGAAGTAGAAAAACGTCTGCCCTCTGCGCCGGCACTAACTCCGACGAAATGAATGCGGATTTCTTGTTTTATTTTGTCTAATCTGGGCCCAATCTCCGCTGTAGTGTTCACAAAATAGGATTTTTTTTTTTTTGCGAAAACTATCTGTATCTTTGCAGATACTTTTTAATTATGTTTTTTAAAAAGTATATAAGTTATCGTTACAGTTACTTAAAAAAATCTTTCAAGTTACAGTTAAAAGTTTCCAAAAAAAAAGTAAAAAGTTACAGTATCGCGATACAAGTATCGCGATACTACTTAAGACTGGCTGAGATTAAAAATTGCACTCCACCGATACACTGATTAAGTCACGCCGATCAACATGCCAAGAATTCAAGTCGGACAACTCAATCAATCAGACGAGATCACCGGGCACAAATGTAGTAAAGTGCACGCTGCGAGTGCCTGCCAAGGAAATTACAGACACAAAAATTGCTCGAGCCTGATTCCTTACAACACGCATTAATTAAATCTTCATAACGGCTGCTGATTGTCCCATTCAAAGTTGCTCACATGAGATAAGTCAACCAAAATACATGTAATTAAACACACCAGGAAGAAAGCCCAGATAGCATAATAAGCTCAAAATCAATAAGAAGGTTGATAAGGAATCAAGGAGGAACCAAACAATGATCCAGTTTATGAATTGCAAGGAGTGCTGGAGAAAGCAACTGAGTTGAGGAGTGGCCGCAAATGTCAACTGCCATGCGCTGCGGTGAACAATGGAAACCATTCTCCGCACGACCTTAGTTGGATGCATAGAAGAGGTGATGGACAGAAGGTGGAAGCTCTAGAAGACGTCTAGACTGCACAGCTGCTTGGGCATTGCAAGCGGCATCTCAAGCTAAGAACGCACTTTTGGTTTTCCTTGCGTGGCAGAGTAATAGTGTGGACTGTCTGATCTCCTACAACAATGGTTCTCATACTTTCCCATCTCAAGAGGCCCCTAACTGCCTTGACTGCTACCGAGAGAGACCCTCCCGATCCCAATATCAATGCAATGAAGCCGGACAGGAGCCTACAGAGCTTGTAAACAATAATGGACATACTAACGAGTGTTTGGCTCATAGTTAAGGATCAATAGTTGGCTAGGGCCAGCTAAAATAGTGCTTAAACTGGGAAATCACTTTACATAGGAGTGGGGAGGGCCGAGGAAATTTGGGGGCCCAGGAACCCATCGCGGTACTCCGGGAAATCTCTTTGTTTCTACGAACCATGTTTGAGAACCTATGTCCTTCAGTAAAGGCACAAGGGAAACGTAATGGATTCATAGAAAGCATTACACAAAACAAAATCACATATCTGCACTGCTGACGTGGCCAGGCCATCAACTCCAAGTTATCTCAACAAACAGAATCTTGGCAAATGTTGCTACAAAGTTAAGTGTCCTGTTCCTCGTAGAGAAAAGTACCACAATTAAAAGGGCACTCAAGTGCTTTTTGTAAAAGTTTGATTATGATGGCATATTGTTTGTTGGGCTTTAGTCAATAGAAAGGACCAGTCCTTAATGGGAAGATGTCCTTTTAGACTCACAGCAATAGAAATAGACGGGCACTATTTTTTCTTGGTGGGATCATCCTTGGGTCCCCTCCACCTCCATAAAATTTGCCAAGCGAAAATAGTTAATTGTGCCGAGATTTTGAACTTTACTACTATTGCCCTTTCTAGGCACGTTGTGCATTATATTTTGGTAAGATCGTTGAATCTTTCGGTGTAGCAGACGTAATACAGCAATTATTATTTGAAAACGCCTCGAGACGGCACTCCCTGGTGTCTGCTCCAAGGAGCAAAAAGAGGGGCCTGTCAGAACCTTTGATTAGATGTTTAATAGGGAAATCGGCCACCCACGAGTGTAATTTCGGGTTTTTAGGACGCTTAAGGCTTGGTCACAAGGTTGCGTTGAAGTTCGACTGCAGCCACTTGCGTCTTGTTAAGACTGCTTGCGTCAAGCTGTTGCTATGGCGACCCTTGCGAAAAGCCAATGGGGAGGCGCTGTGCTGCACGACGCAACTGTGTGAACGAGCCATTAGAGCCCGTAGATTGAGTTAACAGCATACATATATGATCTCAGAACCCACTTGAATGCTCCTTTAAGACTAACAGAGTATAAGGGTCTTTAGCATGCGAATGATTCCGCCACCTCAAGATTAAAGACAACAGCCTGTCAACAAGCCACAGTGAGCCAAAATATCAACAAAATCCTAGAAGGTTACCGGACACTCCAAAGCTTTCTGCGGATAGAAATATGGAACAAGTGGCATTGCAAATACCAATGGCAGTTCATGTCTCAATAGGGGAAATTAGTTAAAACATGTTGGAGAGACAAAACGACTGGGTAGAATAAGTAACAGGTATGGTGCAAAATGCCTCAAGAAAGAGTGCATGGTTCTTCAAATGATGCCAGAATATTGCTGCGTGCGAATAGCTGGGTCAGCAGTGTGCTCCACTCCCACGCTGCTGGCTGGGGTTTGATCCTCGCCAGCGCTTGCCCTTTTTACCTTTCTTTTGTTTGCACGACTGGAATGTTCCAGATGACTAGAGAATTATGTTGTTTGTTCGAGCTCAAAAACTTCTCGATACCCAAGCGCTTACAAAAGGAGCTTCGCGTGGCTGCTTGAATCGGTCGTCCTTCCGTCGCCGTCAAAGAGGGAAAGGTCTTTGTTACTTTAGGTTTCTCGGCACAAGTTTGCCGCATTAATTGTTCATTTGAAGTTTTATTAATCTAGTGTATGTTGTTATTTGCGACATTTTAGTGGAGGTGCGGGGCAACGCAATCTATGCCCACGATGCGTACCACCTGTGAACACAATAACCCCAAAGACGACGACCGCAAAGGCGACGTCCCCAAGAACATCCGAGGATAATTCCAACTGTGACATCAACTACGACCTCAACTATGGCCTCGAAAACAACCCGGACTATGAACTCAACAAAGCCCCTGGCTAAAACCTCGGCGATAACATTAATCAATCAATCAGTTTATTTTTCTTTCAAGGGGTACACACTCCTTGAAATGGTACCTTGGCGCAAAAGGTGATTGTGTCGCCTTTTGCGAGCCGAATATGACGACTTTGACGACGACGACGACGACGATGAAACGGACATCGACTCCAAAGACAAACTTTGGCTACGACGTCAACAACCAAACTGACAACAGCCTCGATGACAGTGTCTTCAAACTTCATGACGACACTGACAACACTGGCGATGATACAGGCGACGACTCAAATGACGACTTCAACGGCGACCCAAGGACGACCCGGACGATGACTTTAACGACAACCCCGACTACAACATTGACGACGACCCTAATGACGAACTTGATGACGATACACACGACGGGTGCGATGTCGACCACAAAGATGAACAGGATGACGAGGCTCGGCTCGTCACTCAATGAGCGGAGGAAGTCTGTCAGCTCGGCAACATTTTGATTGAAGCCGCACAACTTGCTGATGATGGCCGGTACAATCCTTGTCGCCACGACGCCCAGTTCCAACCCGGCTATAAGTGTGGATCCGAACACCAATTCATTGTTGCAGCGAGGAACTGTTAGAGTGGTGCTTTGTCCTTAAGGCTCTTCACTACCTGAGCGACCTAAACTGCAAGTCTTTGCTTGACGGGACATGAACATTGTCACGCCGCCCTCTGCGACCTGAAGGAGATTGACGTCGTGCGACTCTAACTGAACTATGCTTGATAGGACTGAGAAAGTCCGTGTTTTAGTTGACTCTGTAGTTTGCCCTTTTCTTGTTTTGTGTTGTCAATTTAATTTTTTGTTGCATCGGGACAATGCGTTTTCTCAAGAGGGGAGTAATGCCGCGTGCGAATAGCTCAGTCAGCAGCATGCTCGACTTCCACGCCCCTGGCTGAAATTCAATCCCCGCAAGAGCTTGCGCTTTTTATCTTTCTTTTGTTTGAATGACTGAATGCTCCAGATGAATCGAGAATCTTGTTGTTCGTCCGAGCTTGTAAACTTCTAGATACCCACGTGCTTACAAAAGAGCTTCGCATGTCTGCTTGAGTTGGTCGTTCTTCTGTCGCCGTCAAAGTGGGTACGGTCTTTGTTACTTTACGTTCCTCGGCACAAGTTCGCCGCATTAAACATTCATTTTAAGTTTCATTAATCAAGTTTATGTTTTTTTTGTGACAATATCAACTGAACAACATCCACAGGAGCATGCATTCTGTTGGAATAGTAGGCATAAGTATAGAGGTTTCTTTTCCCAGTGGGTGTTAAATCAAGGCAGCATGCATAACAAGTGAAGAGGAAGACGATCCAAAGAACCAAACCCACCCAGCCCAAACAGACAGTACACTAGGGAACATGACAGAAACACAAAAAGGACGACGAGAATTATCTTTCATGCCCTATGTCATGCATAACAATGAAAGAGTAAAAGGAAATTATTGCATCTCTAAGGTGGGGAATTTATTGCAATGTGTTGTAAGAAAATCTGTGGACTTAGTAATTACCTTAAATCGAACCGGAATAAATAGCGCACTACTAAATGAGAACCGAAAAAGTATTTGCTACACGAATCAATTGCATTCTTATCAAACTCCTCTTTTCTTTTTTTTTAGATTTGCTTCTGAGGAAAAGGGCAGCTTCTCACAATGGCCGTCATTCGAGCTACAGCAGCTGGAGGAGCGAAAGGGCGTATTAGAGATGCTATTGTAATTAATAGCATAGCTGTGGCCAGAGCCCCACTCTGCTGTAATAACCTGCCCCTGAATCCACCAACTGAAACACCGACTTCGATTAAAAAAAAAAAAAAGTCCGAGATAAAGCTAAGGAGAGCAGCACTGGTAGGCTCAAAGAGCTTCTGATTTCCATGTCAATAATGTCTTAGGTTGAAATGTGCATGTGCCAGCAACTTCAGCATTTAAGCTTTTCTAGTCCATATATATTTGTAACTCAATCTTTAAAACTGGAAATTTAAAGAAAAGAAAGAAAAGGTACTCATAATTTGCAGTAATTTAAAGAAATTTTCAGGCTGGTGCTTGGCAAAATGTTACTGGCACAGTGTGGGCAGTTATGTGTCAGAGCAGAATGACTGCTTGTAATTCGATCAAGTCTGTAGAAGCATTCAGAATATTGAAGTGCGCCGGCCTCAACGACACAAACTTCAATCCATCCTTTTCCGAACTGCCGGTTTGAGAGTGCACAACACACGTGTCGCCAGGTCGGACTTGGCCAATTAGAAAGCGCGGCCGCCATTTTGCTTGATGCGAGCGGCCGCGTGTAGTTCCCGGTGTATTTAGGCAATATGCCAACACACAACACAGAGCTTACTTCGTTGCAGGTTTTGTTTTGACTGAAGCTAGGAAAAGCATGCTAGAGCTTTGTACAAGCGTTACATTGCCGCGTTTCATCTGGCGATGCGCCCGCGAACTGCAGAGGCACCTTGATCCAGCCATCGAGTTCAATGGGAATGAGATGTCTTCGTCCTCGACCATCCTCGGCAGTGACCGAAAATAACGGAGTCACGTAAGCTAGGCAAAAAGTCGACGTGCTGGAGAAACGTCCCTAGGAGCTTGCAGAAACCAAGCCTAGTGGTGCTCGTGCTTTTCAACCAGAAAAAGCCTCAAACCCAGTCACCACTTGGTTCTATCTTTTGCAGATAGGTGGCATCACTTCCGCGGAAAAGGGTGGATTTTTTGTATAGACATGTTAACCACGGGGAAATTGCGAACTATTACGAAAGTCTTAACATATCAAATTTGTGTTTTGGTTTGCAGTTTAACCTTATGCTTTCTGTATTGTGCGATTATTGTGGAGCTGACTTTTGTTTTGCTAGTGCTGTGGAATGTACGTACAAAGGTCAAAAGCATATTGTCTAGAGAATTTCTTTTTATCAATTTCCATTATTGTTTGTAACGAGAATAAAGTATTGTTATTATTATTAGGTGGTTCCGAGGTTCACTTCATAAATATACAAGGCACGCTGGTTGAAATAATTAAACGTAAACATATTCCACATATGTGTCTGGTTAGCCTAAACTTATCATCAAAGAATTTGAAATATGCGAGGAAAAAATAATGAGTACTTCACATGCCGTAGCAAATATGAATGCACTGCACGTGAAGGGAATATTTCTGCTTTACACGCGTCTGAATAAGTGTGAAAGCGTCACGTTAGCTCGAAACGCAATAAAAAAAAAACAAGCAGCAACGGCGCTCTTCATAACAGATCGCAAAAGTACGAGGAAAACGATCACATGAAACCGCTTTACCAACTCCTCCTGCATCGACTCTAATTCTAACATCGAGGGGAAAAAAAAAAAAGAAGAAGACAAGTGAAAGGAAAAAAAAATAATACCTTTTAGATTTATTTTTTTGGTATTTCTTGGTGGGTTTCCACTCGCGTTTCGTGCGAGTGTGTGTGTTCTTTCCTCTACCGCAGTTTCGTGTCACTCCGAATTTTCAACTCGGCCGAACTCCGCTCTCAGGCGACTTGTCCACGAGCCCATAACGTCAAGACTTTCAGCCATGCAAGCGGGCACAAACGATGCATTTATCCAAATTCTCGGAGCGAATTAATGCCGTTGCGGGAAACCAGCGAAACGTGGGGGTTTTCTGGAGTGGCATGTCACTCTCACACACCGGCGAGAAATCCAAACAACAAAAGAATATCACAATACCTGGCGCAGCCATTTCCTCTGAGCGTTATAGCTCTTCTTGCTGGTGCATACGATGAAAGCGATATCAAAAGACGGACCGAAGGATGAGGAATTTAAAGCGGGCAAGCAAACATCCGCAAAAAGACCACCGACGTATCTCACTCAGGAACATCTGGATTGGGTTGGCTCTGATTGGCTCTGACTGGCTCTTTGCTTATGTTTACTTTTCTGTACCATCTGAGTTTAAATTTAAATAAATAATGAAATAATAATGCTATTACACATAAATAAACATAAAAATTGACATTATTATTTGACTAACCATTTCTTTTGATTAACTGTGATTTTAATCTAAGTGGATAGAGGGCGCATATTGTCCTCCAGTTTTTATGATTTCAATGTTATTTTTTCGTCGCTCGTTTTTCCTGTTTTGTGCGCGGTTTATACTGCTATTCTTTAATTTTTTTTCGTCGCTTTTCGGATTACTAAAACAATATAGTTACTCTACTCGGACGGCAACTGTGACATGTACCTGGGTATAAAGGGCTAGAGTTATGAGTATTGGTAGAGTTAGTCATCAGAAACGCTGTCGTATCACCGACTCGAATAAACGAGCACACCCCGCAACCCTTTTGTTTCTGTTTTCGTTTTGACTTTACGACGTTTCCGTTTTGCTCTTGTTTCTTCGGAGAAGTTGCCTTGGCGTCATAACGCGGAGCTGACCGGCTCAGATTGTTCATTGACCTCAAAGAGTTCTGTGCAGAGGAGCGAGCGTGACCAGCGTATATTAAAAGTCGCCTTGAAGATCTGCACCCGTCCATCTTGGAAGAAAGCTGCACATTTCCAAGTGTAAGTCAAGTTTTGCGTCCTGGATTTTGCGCTCATGTTCCGAATGAATTGGCGTGCCCACGGGATTGATTGACCACAGGTGTGTCGGCTGCAAGGTGCCGGAAAAGATAGGTAACAACAGTAGCCAGCGTAGCCCTGGACGTCTTGAAGTCGATGCTATTTAGGTTTTAGCTACGGTTTTCGAGTTGCATATATATTGGAGGGATTCAGATGTGTGTGTATCTGTTGTTTGTGTGTTTAAAAAAAAAGGGGGGGGGGCATTGTTATTTTTGGGCTAACACTGATATCTTGAGAGATGTCTTGTAGTCGTCTCAAATTATGCGAAAGGATGTTTCATTCGCTGTCGCAGGGGGTTGCTTTATTTTTATTATTGCTTGAATTTAAGATTGTTCATGATATAGTAGTATTGGCTCGTTCGATTTACGTGCATTGCAGTCTGCACCCACAAACCGAATGAAGCGTCGGGGTGTTTCACCGCTTCAAGTCGTTGACATTTAGCTTACATTTATTTGAATTTATTCTGGCGTTCTACCTTTTCTACATCAAACTAAAAGCTCTTCAACGCGCAGTGTACTAGACCACTCTTCGGTGAGTGGGAAGCACCTATGTTAAACAAAGAGACCAGAGTTGAAATACGCAAGGCCGATACCAAGACAATAGACCCGGTCCTTCAAAAATTACGCCCTCTTACGGTCGATCTGGAAATACCGCAAAGGGGCGTGCGCAAATAACTAGGATTCCGTGTTCTCGGAGTTTATTTCTCGTGAAATTAGGAGGGTGTTTTTTCTTTTTAGTTTTTTTTTTGCTAGGAATTCGGGGTTTATCGGAGTTTATTTTTGTTAGATTCCAAATTCTTTGAAATTCAGAACCTATTTTATTGCGTAAAATTAAAAAAAAAATCGAAATAAATATAAATTTGGTCCGGGTACCATGACCCGCTGTCCCCAAGGAACCTAGGCGTGCTAAAAGGCAAACCGCTTTTCTCAGATTTCAAAGGAAACTGAAGTGGAATCTCCTCAGGACCACTGACCTTGTGGTCTTGTGAAGTTTAAGTGCAAATCTCCGTCTTCTTTGATGTTTATGTTGTCGCGGTGACCTCGAAATTCGGAGTTTTTCGCAAAAATATGAATTGACAGAAAATTTACCAACGAGTGTTTTTTCGGATTTTTTCGGATTTATCCGAAAACAGGGAACTCTACTGATAACTCACTTCCAAGAGACTGTACTGTATACCAGGGGTCTCAAACTCGTTTGAGTGCGGGAGCCAGATAGGCCACACCTAAATATTCAAAAGCCAACAATAAGACAAAAATAAAATAAATAAAAGAAAGAAGTTTTGCCAGTAACGTCTCTGTCTTTGATTTGTTTATACAACTATACTTTGAGTTTGTACCTAGTGTGATTACAAGATTTAAAATACCACTACTTCGCCCAGTGGCGTACCAACTTGGTTTTAAGTAAGAAAACAAACCAGCTCCCCCAACCAACAAGGGCCGGGGTGCGTTGCCCTTGGTATCCCTTGGGCGCCGCCGGCCAGTTGTTTACCCTGCTCAGTGGCGGCTGTTTCGGGAGGGGGGGGGGGGGGCAAACACATGCCTTGCCCCCCCACTCTGAGAACTGAGAAGGCAAGTGCCCCCCTTGCCCCCCCCGGCTGGTACGCCCATGACTTTGCCAATACGCTGGCATCTAAACGAGGCATACAATCGTTGCTATGTCGCTCAGTTCACCGAGGTTAATTATCCAAATTCAATGTCCTGAAGAAAAAAAAATTCAAAGAAAGCTTTCTTTTAAGTAGACAGTAGTTTTTGCTTTCCTGACATTTTTTCTAGCAGGACTTATAAGAAAATACTTGTGTTCTAACGGTATGTTAGAGGAAACAACCCTCGAGTCCAAAAGAAAACAGATCAGTGCCAGATATATGTTAAAACGTCATAGGGCAGAGCTGTGTTTCCAAAGCAATTAAGTGGACGATAAAAAGTCATTATTTAACAGCAACAGCGCTCGAGGCATGGGAACGGGGCCTCGCTGCCATGGGAGTGCTTGCGGGACGCATCCCAGAGAGTCGCGGGCCGCGAGTTTGAGACCCCTGTTGCGTACAATGGATAGGCTTGCCATTTTTATGGTGTCTTTTGCACACGCCACTTTGCCGTATTTTCAGATCGAGGGCGTAATTTTTGAAGGGGCCTATAGAAAAAAAAAATAAAAAAACACGATCACACAGCTTCTGTAACGAAGGCTTAATACAACGAAATTTCGGCGCTCATTTTTTGGTCTATATGTGTTCAAAAGAGCAGTATCACATGGAACATACCAATATCTTGCTAAAAAAGTCTCGAAAACGAATTTTAAAACGAATTAAACGATTAGCAAAGAGCGCCTGGTGGATGTCGCTAACGCCTCGTTTGTAATGCTCGTCTAGGAACCTTGACAGCTAGTGACGGAGGTCGTCTCGCCTCCGGCCACGACGAGAGAAGGGGGAAGGAGGAACTCCCCTCTTCCCGAGAATCCCTTTTCTGTGTCGCAGAAGTCGCTATTGTCCCCCTACAAGATTATAGAAGATTAACCCGTCACTCAAAATTCATTACAAAAGCAGCCGCTTCGGTGGCTGGAACGACTAGGCCATCCTCTCGACGTCAGCCTCGCCGTAGCTTTGCTCGTCTTGAGACGACCTACGTCACGATTGCGTTGGATGTCACGTGCTCTAAGCTGGGCCTTCTCCGAGCGCTTGGCAGAGTGGGCCGTTTATAACAAAAAATACAGCCACCAGGATCAAAATACAAACGTGCGATTGTCATTTACGGATATTGTGGATCATATTCAACCTATTTTTGAACACGACGGGAATATTTCAAATTTCGTTGAAGTATCCCTTTAAAGCGCATACTCCCTTGAACTTTCAATCGGGGTAGCTTGCATTGACCTTTGAGTTTGCATTGACCTTTTTGAATACTCCGTGAAACAGGTGTATCAGAACTAGGAGAGCTTTCGGAACCGTCGAAAATTCTCTTTCCACGACGATGAGAAGACCATGTCGTCCTCACCTCGTATATTATATCGCGACCAGATCCCCATCACTATACCCAGGGACAACTTTTGTTGGTATAGGAGGTGAAGATACGGGCACGTGCCCTCTCCCATTTTGAGAGCTGAATCCAATACTTTACTTTTGGCTGAATTAGTCTGCGCGCACGGCGCACTACCTCACCCCCTCGGAAACACCAAGAAGAGTTGTCCCCGAGTACAAACCTTTTCATCTCAGTAGATGACTGCACAGCGGATAAGAGTACACTGACGCACTCGCCATTATTAGGTTGCTTCAGTTTGGTTGGTTTTGAGGCCCGTTCACACTTTTGCAACCGAGTACGACCGTTAAAGACCAGACCGGTTTTAAGCCTCTTGGAACTGCTTAGAACCAGCTACGCTGCAGCGCATCCGGTGCTTAAAGGTGGCGGGAAACGAGAATTTCAGCGCTCATTTTCTAGCTTGAATGTGTTGCATGGTGCACCCTAACCTCAAAAACACCAGTCTTCCGTTGAAAGGCACAAGAAAACTAATTTTAAAGCTAAATAAGCGATCTTCCAATGTGCACCTGGTGGATGCATACGGAGCCTATTTGGGAGGTAGTCTAGCAACGTTGTGGAATCTGCTACGTAGTCGTGACGTAGCAGATTCCTCTGGCGCAGCGCCGCTCTTTGGCATTTCAACATTTTCCTTCTTAGCTTTCCTCCCCAACTCAGCAAATCGCGAATTGAACCAAACAGTCCAAGAAGACGGAAAGGGTGGACTCTCCTCTTTCTCGGACCCTCGTTTGTGCAGCCGGATGCAGCCATTCTCCCCCTAGAAGATTAGCCAGTCGCTCAAAACTCGGACAAAAGTTGCTTTCCCCACCCCGTTCAGCCCTAAGCTGACAGTGCTGTGGAAGCTACGTGCTTCTTGGGCCAGCCACACGCTCCGTCACCCCACGGGCACTTCGAACGGCTCGGTTGTAACGCGATGACGCTATTGACACCACCACAACGCTGACAACGCCACCAAGGGCAAAGCTCATAATCCCGCCAGCCTTGCTACGTCACGAATGCGGGGAAACTTTTCTTTCTGTTTTTGTTTGCGCCGGATATCCCATGACGCATCGCGCCCTCCGTTCGCTTCTCTCGAGCGCTCGCTCGAGTGCACCGTTTGGAACGAAAAATATAGCCAATCGTTCAAAATACAAACCTGCGATTATGAATTACGGTTATTACACGTCATGCATTGACCCATTTCCCGAACGAAATTTGAAAATTTCAAATTTCGGTTCGAGTATCCCTTTAAGAAGTCGCAAGAGAGGCTTAAAAACCGGTCTGGTCTTTCCCGGTCGTACTCGGTTGCAAAAGTGTGAACGGGCCTTTAGTTCGAACCTGCACATGGCTGTGTTGGTGCTTTATGTTGTCGGTGTACCAATGAAAGATTGGTACGTATCGCCCCTTGAAGAACCACGAAGTGGTTTCCAGCCCTACACTTCAGGCTTTCTTAGGAACACCTTTGGTGCGTCTTATGATACGCCCATCGTTGATTTCGGCCATGTTCGGCGCTAAAACGACTGAAGTGACGCATGAGAAGGATTACCGCCGTCTACGGCCGTACCCGATGAGAGTAGTGTCCAGAAAAAATAAACTAATAAAAGAGACTAATACATGAATGTTTAGCGAAGAAGCAGGTCAACAGCCTGATTAACAATCCGCTGAATCAGCGAAGAATGGATGAATTCGCAAGTTTGCTGGAGTCACTATCGTGGTTTTCGTGGAGACAAAATTTTTGTGAACTTCGCTGAGGAAAAACCTGGTATTTAATGACGCAGATATAGTATATAAAAATAAGTGGAATTCGTATCTGCCTGCTTTCTTCGAATAAATTAAGTACTCGAGAAATATTTCCAAAGTCCGACCGATAGTCGGTGACAGGGTCAAGAACGAAGTGGAAGCTCCTCCACCTCACTCGCTTTAGTGGTGGGAACGCTGGAAGAAGGCGACCTCCTCTCCACCGTTTGCTCTGCTAAAGTTGAAGAGGTGGGAGGACGTCCTCGCTCTTGACCTGTCGCGAGACTACTAGGTCGAGTAGAAAATTTATTTAGTTATCGGCCCTGTTGAAGTACCCAATAAGAACATTTAACGATATCGGCCTTGAGGAATTATGGACATATATGGACACTTGCTTAGAAGGCATATTTAAAGGTATATAGATATGTGGCCGGCCAGCCAAATTAAGTCTGGCATTTGTCCCCGTTTTGCTAAATAAAAATGAAGTGCATAAGAAGAAGTCGCGTCGGCGAAGTTTTGGAGGAAGTTTAGCGACAGACGCACACCTCGTGGACCTGCGTAAGTACAATCTTTCTTTGGCTGAACAGACGCGCTTTGTAGATTGTGGGTGTCGTCAGCCACTCCAGATAAATTCTTGTGTAGATTATCTTTTTTGTGTGTGTCACAGGTTCAGATTTGACAGTTTCTTACGCGGGAAGTCTCAACGTTTGTGTTGAAATAAAGTAATTAAATTAAACTGGTTATCTGGTGAAAATAATTAAAATCACCTGAAATAATGCAGACATGGAACCGAACATAGTACACAATTTCTTTCAAATCATGAATAATCCGATCAAACAAATGTTTGCATCGTAAAAAAAAACACTTGAGAACGTCAAACACAAGGTTGATACTGTTACGAACAAACAAATCGCCTGATGTTGGCGTACCATTATTCCTAACATTAGATAAAAATTCAAGCAAAACATTCTCCACCTATTTTTGCTCCGCGAGTTATTTCGCATAATTAGAAGCAACTGTTTTTAGATATGTTATGAATTGTTGTTTGTTGTTTTGTTGCTTTACGCTGAGGGCTGCGCACAAAGGGGACGGGTCAAAATCAGTAAAATCAGGCACCTGAACGTAACATTTCAGTACCAGATCGGACTCCAATATATGATGAAAAGGCCACAAAGGGGACGGGTCAAAATCAGTAAAATCAGGCACCTGAACGTAACATTTCAGTAGCAGATCGGACTCCAATATATGATGAAAAGGCCACAAAGGGGACGGGTCAAAATCAGTAAAATCAGGCACCTGAACGTAACATTTCAGTACCAGATCGGACTCCAATATATGATGAAAAGGCCACAAAGGGGACGGGTCAAAATCAGTAAAATCAGGCACCTGAACGTAACATTTCAGTACCAGATCGGACTCCAATATATGATGAAAAGGCCACAAAGGGGACGGGTCAAAATCAGTAGAATCAGGCACCTGAACGTAACATTTCAGTACCAGATCGGACTCCAATATATGATGAAAAGGCCACAAAGGGGACGGGTCAAAATCAGTAAAATCAGGCACCTGAACGTAACATTTCAGTACCAGATCGGACTCCAATATATGATGAAAAGGCCACAAAGGGGACGGGTCAAAATCAGTAAAATCAGGCACCTGAACGTAACATTTCAGTACCAGATCGGACTCCAATATATGATGAGAAGGCCACAAAGGGGACGGGTCAAAATCAGTAAAATCAGGCACCTGAACGTAACATTTCAGTACCAGATCGGACTCCAATATATGATGAAAAGGCCACAAAGGGGACGGGTCAAAATCAGTAGAATCAGGCACCTGAACGTAACATTTCAGTACCAGATCGGACTCCAATATATGATGAAAAGGCCACAAAGCGGACGGGTCAAAATCAGTAAAATCAGGCACCTGAACGTAACATTTCAGTACCAGATCGGACTCCAATATATGATGAAAAGGCCACAAAGGGGACGGGTCAAAATCAGTAAAATCAGGCACCTGAACGTAACATTTCAGTACCAGATCGGACTCCAATATATGATGAAAAGGCCACAAAGGGGACGGGTCAAAATCAGTAAAATCAGGCACCTGAACGTAACATTTCAGTACCAGATCGGACTCCAATATATGATGAAAAGGCCACAAAGGGGACGGGTCAAAATCAGTAAAATCAGGCACCTGAACGTAACATTTCAGTACCAGATCGGACTCCAATATATGATGAGAAGGCCACAAAGGGGACGGGTCAAAATCAGTAGAATCAGGCACCTGAACGTAACATTTCAGTAGCAGATCGGACTCCAATATATGATGAAAAGGCCACAAAGGGGACGGGTCAAAATCAGTAAAATCAGGCACCTGAACGTAACATTTCAGTACCAGATCGGACTCCAATATATGATGAAAAGGCCACAAAGGGGACGGGTCAAAATCAGTAAAATCAGGCACCTGAACGTAACATTTCAGTACCAGATCGGACTCCAATATATGATGAGAAGGCCACAAAGGGGACGGGTCAAAATCAGTAAAATCAGGCACCTGAACGTAACATTTCAGTACCAGATCGGACTCCAATATATGATGAAAAGGCCACAAAGGGGACGGGTCAAAATCAGTAAAATCAGGCACCTGAACGTAACATTTCAGTACCAGATCGGACTCCAATATATGATGAAAAGGCCACAAAGGGGACGGGTCAAAATCAGTAAAATCAGGCACCTGAACGTAACATTTCAGTAGCAGATCGGACTCCAATATATGATGAAAAGGCCACAAAGGGGACGGGTCAAAATCAGTAAAATCAGGCACCTGAACGTAACATTTCAGTACCAGATCGGACTCCAATATATGATGAAAAGGCCACAAAGGGGACGGGTCAAAATCAGTAGAATCAGGCACCTGAACGTAACATTTCAGTACCAGATCGGACTCCAATATATGATGAAAAGGCCACAAAGGGGACGGGTCAAAATCAGTAAAATCAGGCACCTGAACGTAACATTTCAGTACCAGATCGGACTCCAATATATGATGAAAAGGCCACAAAGGGGACGGGTCAAAATCAGTAAAATCAGGCACCTGAACGTAACATTTCAGTACCAGATCGGACTCCAATATATGATGAAAAGGCCACAAAGGGGACGGGTCAAAATCAGTAAAATCAGGCACCTGAACGTAACATTTCAGTACCAGATCGGACTCCAATATATGATGAAAAGGCCACAAAGGGGACGGGTCAAAATCAGTAAAATCAGGCACCTGAACGTAACATTTCAGTACCAGATCGGACTCCAATATATGATGAAAAGGCCACAAAGGGGACGGGTCAAAATCAGTAAAATCAGGCACCTGAACGTAACATTTCAGTACCAGATCGGACTCCAATATATGATGAAAAGGCCACAAAGGGGACGGGTCAAAATCAGTAAAATCAGGCACCTGAACGTAACATTTCAGTACCAGATCGGACTCCAATATATGATGAAAAGGC